>SJYX01010567.1:23837-35096 GCA_006410675.1 Oreotragus oreotragus | reverse complement strand
AAGGAATGATGCTAAAGCTGAAACTCCAGTACTTTGGCCACCTCATGCGAAGAGTTGACTCATTGGAAAAGACTCTGATGCTGGGAGGGATTGGGGGCAGGAGGAGAAGGGGACGACCGAGGATGAGATGGCTAGATGGCATCACGGACTCGATGGACATGAGTCTTAGTGACCTCCGGGAGATGGTGATGGACAGGGAGGCCTGGCGTGCTGCAATTCATGGGGTCGCAAAGAGTCGGACACGACTGAGCGACTGAACTGAACTGAACTGAATGTCTTCTTGGTGGATTTATCCTTTTGTCACTATTTAATGTCTCCTGTCTCTTGTAATTTTTTTTATTTTGAGGTATATTTTATTGATGTTAATGACTAACACCAGCTTTTTAAAAATAATCTTTGCATAGTATACCTTTTCCTACACTTTTACTTTCCATCAACTCATGTCATTGAATTTGAAGTGAGTCTCGTATTAACAGCATATAGTTGGGTCATTTTTAAAACCCGTTCTGCCAATCTCTGCCTTTTATTCAAACCATTTACATTTTCTGTTATCATGAATATGTTAGAGCTTAAGTCTGTCATTTTATTATTTGTTTTCTGTTTGTTACCTCTAGCTGTCTGTGTATGGTCAGGCCACCCAAGATGTTCTCTTGTTGTCTGTAATTTCCTGCTCAACCAGTGCTTGCTTCATCCACACCCACATTACTGGCCTCCCTATAAATATGCTCCAGGCCCCAGCTAGTGATCATTTTACCAAAAGTGCATTGAGAAACTTGCTCCTCTGCTAGTTTCCCCAGTAACTGCTAAGCCAATATGACATCAATTCTTCCTATAACTGGTAACTTCCTCCTGCCCCTGGGAACAAAGAATTCCACTATGACATGCCTGCTGTCTCTACACATGGTGAAGTGTTACTCCAAGACCTTCCTTCAGACATGTAAGATTCCCCTATCCATTAAACTATTGATGTCTCTGTTGCTGACTCTCTTTGGTTTTGAAGTTGGCCAAGTACAGGCCTTGTAGACCTGTGGAGTGCAGCCCAACTCTGTCATTCCTGTTTCTTTTTTCTTCCCTTGTTTATTACTTGAATATTTAAAAAATTAATTTATTTTAATTGGAGGTTAATTACTTTACAATATTGTGGTAGTTTTTGCCATGATGATTCTATCTTAAATTATTTATAGTGTTTCTGAGTGTTTAACTTTGTATAGTTTTCATAGAGGTTGCTCTGTGTGATGCAATATGCATATGTGACTTATAATCCACTGGTTTCAACATTTTAGCACTTTGAAGTGTGAAAATTGTATTTCCGTTGAGCCTCTTTTACTATCCCCATATTTAAAATGTCATTGTCTTGAATATTTGCTGATTTTANTCATAGAGGTTGCTCTGTGTGATGCAATATGCATATGTGACTTATAATCCACTGGTTTCAACATTTTAGCACTTTGAAGTGTGAAAATTGTATTTCCGTTGAGCCTCTTTTACTATCCCCATATTTAAAATGTCATTGTCTTGAATATTTGCTGATTTTATCAAGATAATTTTGCTCTAATCATAAAATATGATTTATAAAATTCAAGAAGAGAAAATAATCTATGCTATGCATGTATACTTTCAGAACTTTAAGATACATATCATTCACTATATTCACATATCCTTCACTAAGATACCATATAATTCACTCATTCAAAGTGTACAATTCAGATCCCAAAATACTCTTATGGGTGTGGGGCCTGGTGCCATTCTAAGTTTTGAAACATTCCTTTCTTTCATTAACAGACTGCTGGTGACTATATAACATCCAGCTGAATGCTAGCAGACGGGTACTCTTTCTGCCTCCTTCTGATGCCTATGTCAGAAGCTTTCTCTATCTCCTTTATACTTTAATAAAACTTTATGACACAAAAGCTCTGAGCGATCAAGCCTCATCTCTGGCCCCGGATTGAATTCTTCTCCTCCGGAGGCCAAGAATCCCGGCATAGTAATTCAACAACCTTTCATCTTGGGGGCTCGTCCGGGATCCTTCAGGACAAGGTGGATTTTTTACCACTGGTGCCTCCTGGCAAGCCTATTAAACACATTTCCAAGGAGCGGTGCCTGAGCTGGCGCAGAAGGGCCGAGAGGAGCTACTCCAGGTTCAAGGTTCAGGAGGGGCAGCAGTGAGCAGATACCCATCATCCAAGATAAAGAGCAGCAGCTGCGCTTTGCTGGAGCAGGCGTGAATAGATACCCCATGTCTAAGGGTAAAATAATTTTCCTGAAGAGATGTTTCTCTCTCCTGGCACAAATTCCCACATAGGACAAGTGAACCAAGATCTGCAGCGCTCGTGGAAATGAGCACTGAGAGAGCGGTCAAGATGGCGGAAGAATAGGATGGGGACACCACTTTCTCCCTCACAGATTCATCAAAAGAACATCTCAAGGCTGAACAAACTCCACAAAACAACTTCTGAATGCTGGCAGAGGACATCAGGCACCCAGAAAAACAGAGCACTGACTTCAAAAGCAGAGAACCTCTCTGGGTGTCCCTCAAGGTGGAGAAACTTTTCATCTTTAACCTAGATGTTTTATCATCAGTGCTGTATAGATGGAGAAGTCTTGAGGCTACTGTAAAAATAAAACTGAAAACCAGAAGCAGGAGGCTTAACTCCAAACCCTGAGAATATCAGAGAACTCCTGAATCCACGGAACATTAATACATAGGAGCTAATCAAACACCTCCATATATATACTGAAACCAAGCACCACCCAAGGGCCAAGAAGTTCCAGAGGAAGACATACCACGCAAATTCTCCAGCAACAGAAGAACACATCCCTGAGCTTCAATATTCAGGAAGCTCAGTTACTCCAAAGCCACTGGCATCTCATAACCTATTCCTGGTCACTCCATTGCACTCCAGAGAGAAGAAATCCAGCTCCACCCACCAGAACTCCAGCACAAGCCTCCCTCACCAAGAAACCTTGACAAGCCACAGATACAACCCCACCCACAGTGAGGAAACTCCATAATAAAGAGAACTCCACAAATTCCCAAAATATAGAAAGGCCACCCCAAACACAGCAATATAACCAAGATGAAGAGACAGAGGAATACTCAGCAGGTAAAGGAACAGGAGAAATGTCCACCATCTACCTGAGAAAGAATTCCGAACATTGATAGTGAAAATGATCCAAAATCTTGAAATAAAAATGGAATCACAGATAAATAGCCTGGAGACAAGGATTGAGAAGATGCAAGAAAGGTTTAACAAGGACTTAGAAGAAATAAAAAAGAGTCAATGTACAATAAATAATGCAATAAATGAGATCAGGAACACTCTGGAGGCAACAAATAGTAGAATAACGGAGGCAGAAGATAGGATTAGTGAAATAGAAGATAGAATGGTAGAAATAAATGAATCAGAGAGGAATAGAGAAAAACGAATTAAAAGAAATGAGGACAATCTCAGAGACCTCCAGGACAATATGAAACGCTCCAACATTCGAATTATAGGAGTCCCAGAAGAAGAAGACAAAAAGAAAGACCATGAGAAAATCCTTGAGGAGATAATAGTTGAAAACTTCCCTAAAATGGGGAAGGAAATAGCCAACCAAGTCCAAGAAACCCAGAGAGTTCCAAATAGGATAAACCCAAGGCGAAACACGCCAAGACACATATTAATCAAATTAACAAAGATCAAACACAAAGAACAACTATTAAAAGCAGCAAGGGGAAAACAACAAATAACACACAAGGGGATTCCCATAAGGATAACAGCTGATCTTTCAATAGAAACTCTTCAGGCCAGGAGGGAATGGCAAGACATACTTAAAGTGTTGAACGAAAATAACCTACAGCCCAGATTACTGTACCCAGCAAGGATCTCTTTCAAATACGAAGGAGAAATCAGAAGCTTTACAGACAAGCAAAAGCTGAGAGAATTCAGCACCACCAAACCAGCTCTCCAACAAATGCTAAAGGATATTCTCTAGACAGGAAACAAAAAGGGTGTATAAACCCGAACCCAAAACAATAAAGTAAATGGCAACGGGATCATACTTCTCAATAATTACCTTAAACGTAAATGGGTTGAATGCCCCAACCAAAAGACAAAGACTGGCTGAATGGATACAAAAACAAGACCCTTGTATATGCTGTCTACAAGAAACCCACCTCAAAACAAGGGACATAAACAGACTGAAAGTGAAAGGCTGGAAAAAGATATATCATGCAAATAGAGACCAAAAGAAAGCAGGAGTGGCAATACTCATAGCTGATAAAATAGACTTTAAAGCAAAGGCTGTGAAAAGAGACAAAGAAGGCCACTACATAATGATCAAAGGATCAATCCAAGAAGAAGATATAACAATTATAAATATATATGCACCCAACATAGGAGCACCGCAATATGTAAGACAAATGCTAACAAGTATGAAAGGGGAAATTGACAATAACACAATAATAGTGGGAGACTTTAATACCCCACTCACACCTATGGACAGATCAACTAACCAGAAAATTAACAAAGAAACGCAAACTTTAAATGATACAATAGACCAGTTAGACCTAATTGATATCTATAGGACATTTCACCCCAAAACAATGAATTTCACCTTTTTCTCAAGTGCTCACGGAACCTTCTCCAGGATAGATCACATCCTGGGACATAAATCTAACCTTGATAAATTCAAAAAAATCGAAATCATTCCAAGCATCTTTTCTGACCATAATGCATTAAGATTAGATCTCAATTACAGGAGAAAAACTATTAAAAATTCCAACATTTGGAGGCTGAACAATACGCTTCTGAATAACCAACAAATCACAGAAGAAATCAAAAAAGAAATCAAAATGTGCATAGAAATGAATGAAAATGAAAACACAACAACCCAAAACCTGTGGGACACTATAAAAGCAGTGCTAAGAGGAAAGTTCATAGCAATACAGGCATACCTCAGGAAACAAGAAAAAAGTCAAATAAATAACCTAACTCTACACCTAAAGCAACTAGAAAAGGAAGAAATGGAGAACCCCAGAGTTAGTAGAAGGAAAGAAATCTTAAAAATTAGGGCAGAAATAAATGCAAAAGAAACAAAAGAGACCATAGCAAAAATCAACAAAGCCAAAAGCTGGTTTTTTGAAAAGATAAATAAAATTGACAAACCATTAGCCAGACTCATCAAGAAACAAAGGGAGAAAAATCAAATCAATAAAATCAGAAATGAAAATGGAGAGATCACAACAGACAACACAGAAATACAAAGAATCATAAGAGACTACTATCAGCAATTATATGCCAATAAATTGGACAACGTGGAAGAAATGGACAAATTCTTAGAAAAATACAACTTTCCAAAACTGAACCAGGAAGAAATAGAAAATCTTAACAGACCCATCACAAGCACGGAAATTGAAACTGTAATCAGAAATCTTCCAGCAAACAAAAGCCCAGGTCCAGACGGCTTCACAGCTGAATTCTACCAAAAATTTCGAGAAGAGCTAACACCTATCCTACTCAAACTCTTCCAGAAAATTGCAGAGGAAGGTAAACTTCCAAACTCATTCTATGAGGCCACCATCACCCTAATACCAAAACCTGACAAAGATGCCACAAAAAAAGAAAACTACAGGCCAATATCACTGATGAACATAGATGCAAAAATCCTCAACAAAATTCTAGCAATCAGAATCCAACAACACATTAAAAAGATCATACACCATGACCAAGTAGGCTTTATCCCAGGAATGCAAGGATTCTTCAATATTCGCAAATCAATCAATGTAATTCACCACATTAACAAATTGAAAAATAAATGCCATATGATTATCTCAATAGATGCAGAGAAGGCCTTTGATAAAATTCAACATCCATTTATGATAAAAACTCTCCAGAAAGCAGGAATAGAAGGAACATACCTCAACATAATAAAAGCTATATATGACAAACCCACAGCAAACATTATCCTCAATGGTGAAAAATTGAAAGCATTTCCCCTAAAGTCAGGAACAAGACAAGGATGTCCACTTTCACCGCTACTATTCAACATAGTTCTGGAAGTTTTGGCCACAGCAATCAGAGCAGAAAAAGAAATAAAAGGAATCCAAATTGGAAAAGAAGAAGTAAAACTCTCACTGTTTGCAGATGACATGATCCTCTACATAGAAAACCCTAAAGACTCCACCAGAAAATTACTAGAGCTAATCAATGAATATAGTAAAGTTGCAGGATATAAAATCAACACACAGAAATCCCTTGCATTCCTATACACTAATAATGAGAAAGTAGAAAACGAAATTAAGGAAACAATTCCATTCACCATTGCAACGAAAAGAATAAAATACTTAGGAATATATCTACCTAAAGAAACTAAAGACTTATATATAGAAAACTATAAAACACTGATGAAAGAAATCAAAGAGGACACTAATAGATGGAGAAATATACCATGTTCATGGATTGGAAGAATCAATATAGTGAAAATGAATATATTACCCAAAGCAATCTACAGATTCAATGCAATCCCTATCAAGCTACCAGCGGTATTTTTCACAGAACTAGAACAAATAATTTCAAGATTTGTATGGAAATACAAAAAACCTCGAATAGCCAAAGCAATTTTGAGAAAGAAGAATGGAACTGGAGGAATCAACTTACCTGACTTCAGGCTCTACTACAAAGCCACAGTCATCAAGACAGTGTGGTACTGGCACAAAGACAGAAATATAGATCAATGGAACAAAATAGAAAGCCCAGAGATAAATCCACACACATATGGACACCTTATCTTTGACAAAGGAGGCAAGAATATACAATGGAGTAAAGACAATCTCTTTAACAAGTGGTGCTGGGAAAACTGGTCAACCACTTGTAAAAGAATGAAACTAGATCACTTTCTAACACCACACACAAAAATAAACTCAAAATGGATTAAAGATCTAAATGTAAGACCAGAAACTATAAAACTCCTAGAGGAGAACATAGGCAAAACACTCTCCGACATAAATCACAGCAGGATCCTCAATGATCCGCCTCCCAGAATACTGGAAATAAAAGCAAATATAAACAAATGGGATCTAATTAAAATTAAAAGCTTCTGCACAACAAAGGAAACTATAAGCAAGGTGAAAAGACAACCCTCTGAATGGGAGAAAATAATAGCAAATGAAGCAACTGACAAACAACTAATCTCAAAAATATACAAGCAACTTATACAGCTCAATTCCAGAAAAATAAACGACCCAATCAAAAAATGGGCCAAAGAACTAAATAGACATTTCTCCAAAGAAGACATACGGATGGCTAACAAACACATGAAAAGATGCTCAACGTCACTCATTATCAGAGAAATGCAAATCAAGACCACAATGAGATACCACTTCACACCAGTCAGAATGGCTGCGATCCAAAAGTCTGCAAGCAATAAATGCTGGAGAGGGTGTGGAGAAAAGGGAACCCTTTTACACTGTTGGTGGGAATGCAAACTAGTACAGCCACTATGGAGAACAGTGTGGAGATTCCTTAAGAAATTGCAAATAGAACTGCCTTATGACCCAGCAATCCCACTGCTGGGCATACACACCGAGGAAACCAGAATAGAAAGAGACACATGTACCCCAATGTTCATTGCAGCACTGTTTATAATAGCCAGGACATGGAAACAACCTAGATGTCCATCAGCGGATGAATGGATAAGAAAGCTGTGGTATATATACACAATGGAGTATTACTCAGCCATTAAAAAGAATACATTTGAATCAGTTCTAATAAGATGGATGAAACTGGAACCAATTATACAGAGTGAAGTAAGCCAGAAAGAAAAACACCAATACAGTATACTAACACATATATATGGAATTTAGAAAGATGGTAATGAGGACCCTGTATGCAAGACAGCAAAAGAGATACAGATGTGTAGAGCGGACTTATGGACTCTGAGGGAGAAGGAGAGGGAGAGGGAGAGGGAGGGATGATTTGGGAGAATAGCATTGAAATATGTATACTATCATGTAAGAAATGAATTGCCAGTCTATGTTCAATGCAGGATGCAGGACACTTGGGGCTGGTGTATGGGGATGATCTGGAGGGATGATGTGGGGTGGGAGGTGGGAGGGGGGTTCATGTTTGGGAGTTCATGTAAAAAAATAAATACAAAAAAAAAAAACAAAGTGTACAATTCAATACTTTTTAGTACAACAGGGTTGTGTGACAACGTCACAATCAATTTTAGAATATTTTTGTTCCTCTAGAAGGAAGCCTTGTACTCATTACTGGTCACCCTCTATCCCTCAAAACTCCCTCCACATCTGCCAAACCCAGGAGTCACCAATATATTCATTTGCTGTTTCCATAGATTTGCTTTTCTGGACATTTCACATAAAAGGAATCATACCATATGCAGCCTTTTATTTTCCTTTTTTTTTTCCTGCTTAATAAACAGGCATACCTTTGAGGTTTATTGAGCTTCACTTTATTGTGTTTCACAAATATTGCATTTTTTTTTTTTTTACCAATTGAACTTTTTTGCCATCTCTGCATTGAGCAAGCCTATCCGCACCATTTTCTACAGCATTTGCTCACTTTGTGTTTCTGTATCACATTTTGGTAATTATATCAACATTTCAAACTTTCTCATTATTACTGTATTTGTTATGTTGATCTGTGATAAAAATTTGATGTTACTATTGCACAAAGATTACAATTCACTGAAGGCTAAAGGTTAGCATATTTTAGCAATAAACTATTTTAAAATTAAGGTATGTATTTTTTAAACATAATGCTATTGCACAGTTAAGACAAGAGTATAAACCTTTTATATGCACTGGGGAACCAAAAAAAAATCATGCGACTTCCTTTTATTGCAATATTCACTTTATTGTGATAGTCTGAAATTAAACTTGTAGCATCTGTGAGGTAGACTGTACTGTTTTCAATGTTTATTCATATTGTAGCATCTATCATTACTTCATTATTTTCTATTTCTGAGCAATATTCCACCGTATGAATATAGTACATTTTACTTATCAGTCAGTGGACATTTGGGTTTTCTCTACTTGCTGGTGATAATGTATAATGCTGTTGTAAATATTCATGTACAAGACTTTGTGTAGATGTATGTTTTTATTTTTCTTTGATATATATCTAGAAGTGGAATTGTTAAGTCACATCAGATCATTAGTTCATTTTTAAATTGAGTTATTTGTATTTTATTATTGATTCTGTTAAAAGTTCTATTTATAATCTGGATAATAGTCCTTTATGAGGTATATGATTTGCAAATATTTTCTCTCATTTTGTGGGTTGTCTAGTCATTTTCTTAATGATACCATTCACAGTATGAAATATTTTAATATTGATGAATCTAATTTATCTGTTTTTCCTTTGTTATCTGTTTGTGTATGTGTGTGTGTGTCACATCTAAGAAATCATTGCCTAACCCAGGGTCACAAATGCTTACTCCTATGTTTTCTTTTAAGAGTATTATTGTTTTATCTCTCACATTGTATATGATCCATTTTGAGTTAATTTTTGTGTATGGTCTGAAGAAGTCTAATTCACTTGCATGTGGATAACCACTCTTTCTAATGCCATTTGTTTAAAAGACTTTTTTTCCTACTGATCTTTTTTGCACTCTTGTTGAAAAATCAGTTAATTACATATGTAATGGTTATGTTCTGCACTCTTAAATTGATTCCATTGATCTATATGTTTATCCTTATACCACTGTCTGGGCTTCCCTGGTGGCTCAGATGGGAAAGAATCTGTTTGCAATATGGGAGACCTGGGTTCAGTTCCTGGGTTGGGAAGATCCCCTGGAGGAAGACATGGCAGCCCACTCGAGTATTCTTGCTTGGAGAATCCCCATGGACACAGGAACCTGGTGGGCTACATGGGGTCACAAAGAGTTGGACACAACTGAGAGGCTAAGCACAGCACACAGCATGCCACAGTCTTAATGCTGCTTTGTAATAAGTTTAGAAATTAGCAACTGTGCATCTTCCAACTTTATTCTTCTTTTCTAAGATTACTTTAGCTATACTGACTCTCTTTAATTTTTACAGAATTATTCATGTTGATGGATGGCAAAGCCAATAAATGTTGTAAAGTAATTAGCCTCCAATTAAAATAAATAAATTTTAAAAATTGTATTAAATATGCAGACTAATTTGAAAGAGGATCAGGGGAGAATGGAGAGTGTCTGATAATGTGTACAAATGCTGTTTTGGAGGTGATTTAAATATTCTAAAAGTGATTCTGGTGATAGTTTAACAACTCTGTTAATATACAAATACATTGACTTGTACACTTTACTTTGGATGAATTTTATAGTATGTGAATTACATTTCAATAAAGATACTTAATTAAAACAGTAAATCTAATAATGAAATTTGGAATCTGGCCATAGCAAACTCAAAATATTAACGAAGCCAAATGTTAAATCTAAAACTCATTGAAACATTCAAGTTCAATATGAAACCAAATGATAGTGTTGAAACTCAATGTGAAAGTCCTAAACTGGTTGCAATTAGTACTTGTAAGCAAAGAGCCCAATGACACAATTGAGAAATGGCAATAGTGCGTAGCAGGATTTCAGACAGGCTAAAGTTCAATATTTAGTCAGCTGCTACATTTATATTAAAGTTTTCCTCAATGGTGAAAAATTGAAAGCATTTCCCCTAAAGTCAGGAACAAGACAAGGGTGCCCACTCTCACCACTACTATTCAACATAGTTTTCAAAGTTTTGGCCACAGCAATCAGAGCAGAAAAAGAAATAAAAGGAATCCAGATTGGAGAAGAAGAAGTAAAATTCTCACTGTTTGCAGATGACATGATCTTCTACATAGAAAACAGTTAAGACTGTACCAGAAACTTACTAGAGCTAATCAAGGAATATAGTAAAGTTGCAGGATATAAAATCAACACACAGAAATCCCTTGCATTCCTATAAACTAACAATGAGAAAACATAAAGAGAAATTTAAAAAACAACTCCATTCACGATTTCAACGAAAAGAATAAAATACTTAAGAATATATCTACCTAAAGAAACAAAAGACCTATATATAGAAAACTATAAAACACTGATGAAAGAAATCAAAGAGGACACTAATAGATGGAGAAATATACCATGTTCATGGATTGGAAGAATCAATATAGTGAAAATGAGTATATTACCCAAAGCAATCTACAGATTCAATGCAATCCCTATCAAGCTACCAGCGGTATTTTTCACAGAACTAGAACAAATAATTTCAAGATTTGTATGGAAATACAAAAA
>SJYX01010564.1:281499-351592 GCA_006410675.1 Oreotragus oreotragus | reverse complement strand
GAGGCACCAGGGAAGCCTTTTATTTTGACGTAATTGTAAAGTCACATATGGTTGGAAGAATTGAGACAGAAAAAGCCTGTGTACACGTCGCCTGGTTTTCCTCAGTGGTGACATCTTTCAAAACTACAGTACAGATCACCACCAGGGAGTTTAAATATTTTTCAAAATATTAACCTGAGTTTTGAGTAAGTTCTGCATGATCACAGAATGGAAGTTAAAGTTTACAAAACGGAGGGAAAGTGAGTCTTCTTTCCTCTGTGTCTTCACACACCCATTTCTTTCTGGAGTGAAACATTTCACAGTGGCTTGCATGTCCTTTCTCAAAAGTTTGATACATTTGAAAACATTATAATCTTGCCGGTGTGTATTTTTCCATTGTACAGCGTACTATATCTATGTTTTGTGCACCATGCTTGTTTTGTGTAGTATCTTGGTGAACTCTATCGTTAAGAAATGAACCTCAGCGACTTCCCCAGTTGGCAAGTGGCTAAGAATTCACCTTGCAATGCAGGGGATATGGGTTCGATCCTTGGTCAGGGGACTAAAACCCCACATGCTACGGGGCAACTAAGCCCCTATGGCACATCTAGATAGCCCAAGTGGCATCAAGAAAGATCATGCTAGCCACAACTAAGAGCCAACATAGGCAAATATTAAGAGGAAAAAAAAAAAAAAAAGAAGAAGTGGACCTTCTAGAATTTGAGGAATCTAAAAAGTGTGAAAAAGGCTTTCCTGGTAGAGGAACAGCCTTTAGCCAAGGATAAAAGGACACAGATGCTTCAAGAAAGAGGAAGGAGACCACTGTGGGTGGAGGGAAGAGAAGAGGGAGGATGGTGGCCAGATGGAACTCTGATTCTGTCTGAGGAACTTTGACCTAATGTGGTCTGTATTCTGAGGACCAAAGTCACCTTATGGCTAGTGAGGATGTTTCCCATCTCCTATGACAAACTCGCATGGCTGTACATCGACTCCTTACTGCATGGACCTGCCTGATGGAGCGAGGCTAGTTTCCTTCCAAGGTCTAGGGAAGTCACCATGGGACCTACTGACGTTCTCAAAATCCTACATTCATTCTCCATCCCTCTTCAGGACTTTCCCCAGCCCCTGCAGGTCTTCTTAAACAGCTAAGACAAGGAAAAAAGGAGGGATAGGAGACAGCTATTCTTGATTTTTTTTTTTTTTTTGCTCCAATTTGCAAGAGACAGCAAGATGGAAAAATGTGCCTCTGATTATGACCCTCTGTGCTTCCTAAAAGCTTCTTTCTGAACTTTTAAGTCTCCTCAAATTTCAAGTCCTCTCTTTTTCTTTCCTCTGTTCGTTTTTCCTCTATTTAAACTAATCTAAAGAGCTATAAAAAGCCTCCGACACTATAAATTCCCCTGTAAACCTTGGTTTTATAGGTTTAATTGCCCCTTTTTACAACACTGCGTGCCTGGGTCCTGAAACACTTCAGTTTTGCAAGACAAGTTCAAATTCATAGCAAGAGTCTGGGCCACCCTATGATGGGGTTTTGAACTCTGGGAGCCCATGAGGCACCTGGTTCTGGCCTTGGCCAGAACAGTTTCTTTGCAGGCAGCTCCAAGTTGCCCCAGTTACCCAAAGGAGGCTTGTTCTTAAGTGAGAAAGTTGCCCCCTCTGTAGAGAATGCCAGGTCCTCTGAAGTCCCCTGAGGGCCCAGAATTGGTTCTCATTGGAGAGAACTCTTATAAAGCAACATCAATAAACAGAATATTTACTATAGCCACACAAGCAATCACTATTAATCAAGTGCTAGTAACTGCGCAAATGTCTTTTACGAGGGTAACCCTCTACAGCTTTGGAGGTTGGGACCACCGTTACTGCATGTATTACATGAGAAGACGTCGAGAATCAGAGATGGAAGTTATTTGCCTGAGCTCACACCACCGGCAATGCGAAATTGCCGTGCTTGTACAGTATCTAAGTCATGTCTGACTCTTTGTGTCCCCGTGGACTGTAGCACACCAGGTTCCTCTGTCTTCCACTATCTCCTGGAGTTTGCTCAATTTCATGTGCATCGAAGAGGGAGGCACTGATCTTAGACACAAAATTTAAGGGGTACCAAAAACCTCAGTAAACAAATAAGAGTTCAATGTGATATTTTAACAAAATGAAACTGACAAACTATGTCATACAGACTGCCCACCAGACTTTGTAAATAAAGTTTTATTGGAACCAGGGCCAGGATTATGGTGAGATCAAATGAGGCTGAGTTTTACATGAGTAGGGTTGGATCTGGTCTTTACTTAAACTTTTGAAATATTTTTCACTGTGGGTCCTTGGCATTCATTTTGATTTTTGAAATACTGCATTAAAATATTATTTATCTACATGATGGCTTTTTTGACATTACCTTAAATTTCACACCCAAGGTGAGTGCCTTGCTTGCCTTGCTCTGGTCCCAGCCCTGTTAACACAGTGAGAAGCACTGATTCCAGCGTGGCAGTCTGTTCATCCAGGTAACTTTCAAATGATTAGGTTTTGTGGCCAGGATGTCACAGTTTCTGTCTAGTGTAGTCACTGCTGCTTTGGCAGTGGCACTAAGTTGAAGCAAGTCTTCCCTGTAGACTTCACCTGCTCAGGCCAGAGAAGGCCAGTCTCCAGAATCAACTGCCTCAGGAATACCCAGAGGCCTTCGATGTCAACTGCCCTAATTTCCCCTTGTAACACTGTACTGATCAACACTTTGAGTCCTGAAGGCGGAGGTGGGAAGCCCTTCAGAATGAACTTTCCCATTTCTTACATTGGCAGGGTCCTCATTTTAGATCTGTTTGCATTTTTACCCTCTGTCATTTATTATAGCCCACGTAGGAGCCAGGAGCCCCGGATTTCAGTTCTAGAGTGGCTGTTGATTTCTCCTGGCCTCATCTGTCAGCTTCCCTTGTCTGGCCCGCGCAGGTCCTGTTCTGGGCCGTCATATATTGTGCCCCTTCCTGCCCCTCGGTCTTTACATAGACCATTCCCTTGACCCTGAATGCCTCCACTCCATCACCTGGCTCCCTCCCTTGCACACTCTGTTCATGCATCTCCCCCCTCAGGAAGGCCTTCCTGAAAGGCTCCCCACTACACCCCAGACAGGGCCCCCCTGGCCCCTTCAACTTTTTCTTTGCTGCCCTGTGCACCCCAATACAAATTTACTTCATTCTGTATTGTTGACCTAATCTCTGCATTTCCTACTGGCCAGTAAGCTCCAAGGGGGCAGGTCCAGGGTCAGATCTGTTTATCACCTCCTCGCCACTGCCCATCATGGACCTGGAGCCCAGCTGGAGCTCAATAAACACTTGTTAACTGAACAGGTGACTCTATGGCCTCGATACTGCTCTTAACCTCCCTGAGCTATAGGATCCCACATATAGAATGAGTGTCATTTGATTTCAAAGGGTCTCTGACATTCTGCTGCAAGTCTGTGATACCATCGGGGGCCTAGTTAGGGAGGACACAGTACACTGGAGTCTGTCCAAGGCCTGGGGCTCCCATGGTTCGTGAGAGATGAGATGCATTCTTACTGACCACTGAGCCAGGGAAATGGAGACCGGTCTGGTCTTTTCATCTCAGTTAAGAGATCGGAATCTCTGACAATACCAGAGATTATCCACCCTCCCTGATTAGTCTGCCTCAGACTTGGGGGCCAAGGAAACAGCTTGATTATTATCCAAATCCATGGAGGCTTCCCTGCAAGTCACTTTCCAACTCAGAGCTTCATTCTGCTTTGGGAAAGAGGATGATGTCATTGTTAGGAATTAAAGGCATCGAATGATAAGCACTGACATACATGGATGGCTGGAAATAAACTCTGCGTTTAACAATATTTCAATATGGAGTCACCTAGACTGGCAGGCTGAAGGCTCACAAACACTTAAGAGCAAAGCTAGTTTGTGAGGAGTAGAACATAGGACTCTGGCAACACTGGATGAAAGGCTTTGATGTTGGGCCTGGGTCCCCCACGACTGTTTTCCTGTCCTGTCTGTATTTCAGTGGGAAAGAACAAACATACAGGGACTTCCCTGGTGGTTCAGTGGCTAAAGACTCTGAGCTCCCAATGCAGAGGGCCCAGGTTCAATCCCTGGTCAGGTAACTAGATCTCATAGCTGCAACTAGGACCCAATGCAACCAAATAAATAATTAAATAAATATTAAAAAACAAACATACACCCTCAAACACTCTGGTTTAGTGTGTAAGGAAGCAAATGGCTGCTGGGAACCCAAGTCTCACTCAGGCCTTCTTCAAGACTTTGGTTAAGACTTTTGCCTTCTCCTTACCTCCCACCTGGCACCATTTGTGAAGTGCTTTGGAAGGTCTATGGGCTTCCCTGATAGCTCAGTTGGTAAAGAATCCACCAGCAATACAGGAGACCCTGGTTCGATTCCTGGGTCAGGAAGATCCCCCTGGAAAAGGCATAGGCCACTCCAATATTCTTGGGCTTTCCTTGTGGCTCAGCTGATAAAGAATCCACCCACAATGCAAGAGACTTGGGTTTGATCCCTGGGTTGGGAAGATCCCCTGGAGAAGGGAAAAGCTACCCACACCAGTATTCTGGCCTGGAGCATTCCATGGACTGGATAGTCCATGGGATCTCAAAGACTTGGACACGACTGAGTGACTTTCACTTTGGAAGGTCTATGGGAGAAATTCTGTAGTATTACTCTGTAAGCTTAACCAAGATGCTAATTCTTATTTTACGTTTAGAGCTGAGGTATCATTCTAATCAGATGCCAAGACTTGTTCTCATGCCAAAATACAGACCTGGGGGTATCTCTTTTTTTTTAATTAATTTTTTAATTGGAGTATAATTGCTTTACAATGTTGTGTTAGTTTAGTTTCTGCTGAACAGCAACGTGAATCAGCTGGATGTACACATATATCCCCTTTCTCTTGAACCTCCCTTCTACTCTCCCTGATGTCCTTGATGAACCACCCTTCCAGGTCATCACAGAGTGAGGATACCTTTCAGATACCATTTGGGAGTTTCCCATTGCCTCCTCTACAGAAGAAGGCCAACATGGCTCATGTCCTGTGACTCATAAGTGGGTGAAAGTCGGCAGCCTTGGGTTGAATTCTGGTTGTGCTGCTTACTGACCCACAACCGGTTCCTTATGTCTCAGAGTCTGTTTCTTCAACTGCCTGGCAAGAATGATGCTGACAACTGCACCCGCATCCCAGCGTCTGCTGTGAGAGTGAAGGCGGTTGCTGGGCGTTGGGACCCAGCCCCTGATGAACACTCATCAGCCCTTATAATTGCTGTTTTCCACTGTCTGTTTCTTATTTTCATGCTCTGCTACTATTTTCCGGGGAGGGCAATGGCACCCCACCGCAGTACTCTTGCCTGGAAAATCCAATGGATGGAGTAGCCTGGTGGGCTGCAGTCCATGGGGTCGCTAACAGTCGGACAGACTGAGCGACTTCACTTTCACTTTTCTCTTTCATGCATTGGAGAAGGAAATGGCAACCCACTCCAGTATTCTTGCCTGGAGAATCCCAGGGATGGGGGAGCCTGGTGGGCTGCCGTCTATGGGGTCACACAGAGTCGGACACGACTGAAGTGACTTAGCAGCAGCAGCAGCAGCTACTATTTTCTTCCCTTCCTTCCCTAGACCCCCACGCCCATCCCATATGCCTTCATCCCCAATGACTCCATTCCTACACAAGAGCCGAAACCTCCCCACAGAGTGCCTCTCCTTATTCTGTAAACCCTTCCTGATGTCTCAAAGCCCAGGTCTGAGACTGCAGGGAGGAATAAGCAACATGGCACTTGTTCAAGCACCTGGCGTGTATTAGGAGCTTAATAAATGGTTTGCTGAAACTGCTGCCTCTGAATTAAATGCCTTAAAAAAGAAATCTGTAGCTATAAAAGGTTGCATTTCCTGTGTCTTCCCGCAGCACAAACCTCAATTTTTGGAAATTCTGCAGTTAAAGATTCGTTTCTTTGGGAGGAACAAACACGGGATTAAACACAAATGCTGGTTTATGCTCAATTCCTAAAGTTGCAACGTGTGTTAAGCTGTCTTTTGTCATTTGCACCCTCGTTAGTTTCTCCATTTCTCCTTAGAAGGAGCTGAGGTTCAACTTTTAAACTGTGGAATGTGGGGAAGGGGGAGTAGGGCAATAGAGAATTGAGCAGTTGGTGAGGTGAGAGGGAGAGAAATCAGGAGGCTATAAAAATGTGCTGAAACACGAGGTAGGAAGGCCTTAAGAACAAATTTTCCCATTTCACAATATGGTGAAAATTTAACGCATCTGTTTGTTGAATGAATAACCGATTGCTTTCAAACTTATGTCTGTATTTTCAGATCAGCTTCCAACCTGGTGGTTAGATGTTTTGTTTTTTTTTTTTCCTTTGATTATGTCAACCTGCACTCCTAGGTTTATTGTAAGTTTGTCTGAGTTCCATTTAAATTTCCCCATCTGATATAAGCCCCTGAGAGAGCAAGGGAGAAAGTATGTCCTGTTCACTTTCATGAACTCAGCCTGTCACATGGTGACTGTCATGTATATAATTCGACTCAACATTTGCTGAATTCAACTCATTATGCCACCAACTTATGTTGGAGATCTCCACTTTAAAACTTGGGTCTTCTCCTGTATGCTACCTTTGTTGTACCAGCTCTTGCAAATCAGCTCTCCTTACCTACTGCATCTCAAGTCTAGCATTTGCTGGCTTAAAAGTGAGTGATGCTTCTCAGCCTATGTTTTCTGCCATGTCTTCAAAAACTTCTGCTTGCTCTTACAACTATCTTTCTGGTTCTACAAAAAATTTCATGAGTTGGGGGTGCCTTCACCATTTGATATTTGATCTAACTTGTTCCATGAGTTTATAGTTGATGGGGGCTTTGCATCTCATTTTTCTCCTCTCAGGAACAAGAATAGAGAGAATAATGGAAGGCCCTGTTTAAACAGTTTGTGAGGGTTTTTCTTTTTTTTTTTTCCGTTGCCCAGATCTCAGTAGGATCCATGTTCCCGCTCATCAACCCCCTCCCATTTTTCATTTTTGGTACTTTGGGTGAGTGCCTTTCCAGCAAAGCCCTGAACACCTGACCAGGTAAGGATCTGGCAGGATGAGGTGGAATTGTGGCCAGGCTGTGAGTGGGAAACCAAGCTGTTACTACTTTAGAATTTGTTCATTCAATGAATATTTATGGAACATCCACCCCTGGCCAGGGCCTGGACTGCATTCTGAGGATAATGTATGAGGGAGCTGGTTACAGTCCCTGCCCTCCAAGAGCTTACTGTCTTTGGGAGAAGTCAGAGAGTTAAACAAGCAGTGAGATGGACTTCCCAGATAGTCCAGTGGCTAAGATTTTGTGCTCCCAATGAAGGAGGCCTGGGTTCGATCCCTGATCAGGGAACTGGATTCCACATGCTGCAGCTAAGAGTTTACATGCTGCAATTAAGACCTGGCACAGCCAAATAGCTAAATTTAGAAAAAAAAAAAAAAAGAAAGACGTTATGGTAATATATCATGATGAATGGGATGGCTCAGGATCTTAGAAATCTCCTAATATACTGAGTGCCCACTGGGCACCAGGAACTGTATTCAGTACTTTGTGTCTGTCTGTCTGTATGTATGTAGTTGATTTATAATGAACAGTATGTTTTATAGTTTCTCTGACTTAAGTTCTCTCATTTGTCAAATGAGGGTCCCCATGGGGCTTGTGTCATAAAGTTGTTCAGAGAAATGAAAGAGTTTTCTCTGTAAAACACTTAGAATAGAGCCTGGCACATTAGTGCAGCTAGCTCACCTAATTTATTGACAACACAGTCCCATTTCACAGATGCAGAAACTGAGGCTCGGAGCACTTAAACTATTGGCCTTGAGTCCCGAGGGCATCTGAGAACACAGGAGCAATCTGGGAGATTTCCATGACCCGCCTGTGCATGATACAAGCCTGAGGGGGTTCTTTGGGCTCACAGTTTGTGTCCCAAGATCTAGTTTCCTCAGATCAGACTTGTGGAAAACTACTACAGAACTCACGCTTCAGGGACTGTGGAAAAAGTCAAATCTAGTCCAAGGGGGAAAAAGTAACTAAACACAAGCTAATTTCAACACCAGCTATGTTTCTTTTTCTTCTCCCCTCCTTCTCCTGAGCTCTCTTTACTTTGAAAAACCAGAAAACCCATTTACTAAGAATAGATTTTCTTCTATGATTTCTGGATACAAGGTAGGTAGGAAGTAGAAGAGAAATAAGTGATTCTGAGTCCCTGAACACAGTCATTTTTGGCCTGTGGTCTGCAGAGGATTTAACAGCTGTGAGAGAGACCGCAGACTCCAGCCAAACCTGAGTCCTGCTTGCAGTTTGGCGAGACCGCAAGTGCAATTTGTCTGAAAACACGGCAAGAATCCTCCTCTTCCTCCTGCCAGCTGGGACCCCAGCAATGGAAATGTTGAGCACTGACCTGATCTTAACTGCACTTCCAATCATGCTCACCTTGCCACGAAAAGCAAACAAACAGGAAAATAAAAAGTCCGATGCCTTCAGTTCCCCGATGACCCTTTCAGCTCTCCAACTGAACAAAATAACGAAACCCTTCTTACAGAAGCCCTGATTCCAAATAATGAAATAGGAGGGGCAAGAATAAATACCCAGCTTAGGAGAGGGACTGTTATTAGGCAAAATAGTACATGCATATGGTAGAATATTGAGCTCCTCCTGAACTGATCTTTAAAAAATGTTTCTGGTGTAATGTGAGGTTGTAAATAAAAAATGGCAGAAACTTGGGTGAGGTCAACCACATAAAGAAAATAAATACAGATGGGGAAAAGCGACCAGAAGGAATTATTCTGAATCATCCCTCCAGAACATTTGTCTTTGGGTGGGATGAGTCTTGGTGATGGCATTATTTATCACCGATTTGATGAACTTCACTGCCCGGCTCTTCTCCCAGCAAAAATATGCTGGGAGTAAATCCCTACAATCATAGAATCATTCCAATTCTTAACAGTGTCTCAGTAATGATAGCTGACCTCTGGGAGTGGTCCAGGTGAGAAAGAACTTCCTGTGAAGGCTCCCCTTTCATCTTTACTCAGAACGACATATCTGACGCAAATTCGCATGAGTTATGATATTGCAATTGTATTTCCCAAAATACAATTTACAGCCATGATTTCTGGGAGATGTTCCCTCCAAAAGAACAACCCAATTGGGAATTTGTCAATCACTGGACTGTCTTGCTGTTTTCCAGTCTTGAAGGCTCACTCATCAGGCACTGTGGTGACTAAAGGCTCTGAGAAGTCCTGCATTAAAGCTTATTTACTTTGTTTTTTTAAAAATACTTATTTCAATATTTATTTATTTATGTGGCTGCATCCAGTCTTAGTCAAAGCACACTGGATCTTCGATCTTAGCTGCAAACTGTGGGATCTTTAGTTGCAGCATTCAAACTCTGAGTTATGGCATGTGGGATCTAGTTCCCTGCCCAGGGATGGAACCCTGGGTTCCCTGTATTGGGAACTTGGAGTCTTAGCCACTGGATCAGCAGGGAAGTCCCTTATTTACTTTGTTGAGGCCAAATTTTCACAAATTCTTTGATCACACATTCTTTCATACCCTATCGTCCCTATTGATCCTTTCCCGGGACTAGAGTTCCAGGGAATGACAATGGGAAATAAACCGTGTTAGACTGCAAAAACGATCACAGTCTTTTTCCCTTCCCAGTATCTATCCTCTTTGTAGTGGGACTGTACCATTTCCCAGCAAGCACTGGAGAGTATTTCCCCATCTCTGAACCTAAGCTGGCCTGGTGATTTGCTTTGAACAGTAAAGTATAACAGAAATTGACAAGGTGGCGATTCTTGACCAAGGATTCAGGAGGCCTTGTATGCCTTCATTTCCCTTGGAAAGCCGCCACCACCATGAGAGTGAGCCTGAGCTATCTACTGGAGGGTAAAAACCACTTGCAGGACTGGCAAGGAAGTCCCACAAAGTCCCCTGGACCAGCCATCATCCAGCCAACGCAGAAGCCGACTCACACATTTGTGAGTCCCCCACAGACCAGAGGGAGGTGGCACAGTGGTAAAGAATCTTCCTGACAATGCAGGAGACACAAGAGACGCAGGCTCGGTCCACGTGTTGGGAATGAGGAAGTTGCTACCCATTCTGGTATCCTTACCTGGAAAATTTCCTGGACAGAGGAGCTGGTGGGCTACAGTCCAGAGTCAGACATGACTGAGTGCACACACACACACACACACACACACACACACACAGGCTGGAAAAACTACCCAGCTGAACTCAGTCCAAAAGCTGAGGGTGGGAGGAATTGAGAGAGCAGCAATGAAACATATACATTGCAATATGCAAAAGAGATAGCTAATGGAAAGTTGCTGTATAAAACAGGGAGCTCAACCGGGTGCTCTGTGACAACCTAGAGGGGTAGAATGGGGTGGGGTGGGGGGCGTGGGAGAGAGGTTCAAGAGGGAGGGGATGTAAGTATACCTATGGCTGATTCACCTTGTTGTATGGCAGAAACCAAGACAATATTGTAAAGCAGTTATCCTCCAATTAAAAATATATTTTTTTTAATTAAAAAGAAAAATTGACCAGAAGACTCGTAGACTAAGTAAACACTGGTTTGTGTAGTCACTGAGTCTGGGAGTAGTTTGTCATGCAGCAAAAGCTGACCTATACATACTCTATAATGGGGATCACCTTGCATTAAGGAAAGTAGATTTTTCTGAAGATAAATAATATGCAACTTTCAGGACTTCGTTATAACAGAACCTAATTCTGATACACACGTATGTGTCAACCAGTCTGTGACAGAGAATCTACTTTTAAAGACACATAGGTGGGGCTTGGGCCACATTTATGCTTTTTCCAAGGAGAAAAAAACCCGTTTCCTATGTATGCCTGCCCACAGGGCTCCCTTCCTCATCCTCATCTCAGTCAACAGCCTTCTTTTTTACATTCAGCTTCATGAGTTCCTGCAAGTCAATTCTCTGACTCCCCAGATTCATACTGCGTCACCAGTGTAGCTTTGTAGAATGGGGAAAGGAGCAGAAGGGGATAAAAGTGAGGGTTTGCCAAGGGAAGGGCCTGAGGCTGGAGCCAAGGGTGGGAAAGGAGGCTGTCCAGAGCTCTGGGAAGCTGGAGTGAATAAGACAGAGGCAGCCAGTTGCTGAGAGATCTGGAAGGAAAGTTATGTGAACAGGCAAAGAAACTCCCCAATGAACTGGTGGTTGATGGAGTCAATCTCACACACAGCCCTGCCGTCTTGTAAAAAGCCTTTTATTTGTCGCTTTTTTTTTTTTTTTTGTGAGAGCCCTGGGAAGCGATCATTAAAGGAACAGACTCAAGGCAGTCTGCGCAGATCTGGGGAGCCTGTGCCTGCCCCTGCCTGGCCTCCCTCCGGCCCCCACCCCCGACTTTTACAAGGGCCAACTGGGTTGCAAGGTTAAAGCCAGAGGGGACCAATTGGTGTTGTGGGGCTTTTTTACAAAGTGCAAAGGATCAAAGCAATTAGCAAGGGGCGAGAGCCCAGGCCTGTTAGAGAAAGAAGCCAGCCACCCAGCGCCTCCCGCAGCACGGCTCGGTCTTTCCCAGGCCTGCTGTTAAAGCCTCCATGTAGTGCAGGGGAATGACACACTGCAGCCACTCTGGGTGCTGGGAGGGACTCCTGTGGAACCAAATAGAAATCGAACCCAGAAGGAATCAACTCTGAGCCAGGAGAGCATTGTGGGGGGCCGGGGATATCTCTAGGTAGTCTGAAAGGAAGATGTGAGCCTTGAGTGAAAAGCTCTTGAGGATTCTCTCTGAGACATTCCATTGCTTCTTTCCTATTTCAGATGGAAACTCACATGGCCAGGGCAAGACTGGCTATGTGAGCACTTCCAAAGCTTGTCAGCTGTGATCATGGCAGGGCAAGACTTACTGAGCAAGGCTTCCTTCACAGAATTATTTTAAGTGGCCCATAGACAGGATTATAAATTATATAGACTCAGCAGACAGCTCCCTCCTTCCCTCCCTCCCTGCCTCTCTCTGTTCCTTCTTCCTTCCCTTCCTCCCTCTCTGATTCTACCAGGAAGAAAGTCTCTGTTTGGTGCTAGTATCCAGGGGTAAGCAAAATAATGACGCCCCCAAAGATATCCATGGCGGCAGAGAATGAGATGGTTAGGCAGCGTCACTGACTCAAGGGACATGAATTTGAGAAAACTCTGGGAGACAGTGGAGGACAGGGGAGCCTGGCATGCTGCAGTCCATGCGGTCACAAAGAGTGGGACACGAATGAGTGACTGAGCTTCAATAACAAAGATGTCCACACCTGTGAATATGTTACTTTGCCTGGCAAAAGGAACTTTACAGGTATGATAAAGGTTAAGTCCTTTCCGATGGGGAGACTGTTCTGGATTTTCCAGGTGGGACCAATCTAGTTCCATGAGTCGTTACAATCCAAGAACTTGCCTTGGCTGTTGAGAACCAGAAAGATGGCAGCATGATAAGGATGCAGGGGTCATGAAAATTAGGAGGACATGTGCAAGGACCAAACAGGCTTCCTGCAGGTAACAGTGGTCCCTAGCTGACAGCCAGCAAACAGACGTAGATCTCAGTCCTATGGCCAGGTGGAACTGAAGGAGCAAGGAAGTGATTCTCCCCAGAGACTCCAGGAAAGAACGGAGTCCTGCCCCACCCCAGACTTCTGACCAGCATATCTGTAATATAAACATTGTTTTAATGAACATGCACCCATTTTTCACAAATAAAAAAGAAAGCGAGAGCCAGTATGAGTGAGAAAGGTCCTCCCATTCAAAGCTTCAGGAACCTTTAAATTGTAATTCCCAGCTAGGATTTTTTTTTTTTTTTAACAGAGCCACACGGCTTGTGGGATCTTAGTTCCCTAACCAGAGATTGAACCTGTACCTCCTGCAGTGTAGGCACAGAGTCTTAATCACTGGACTGCCAGGGAAGTACCCCCAGCTAGGATTTTGTACCATTGTAAGGTGCTCATTGTTTTCATTTCTAGACTTCATTTTGGTTTGTGGTAATGGTTTTATATTTATGGTACTGATTTCAATTTTCCTGTTTTGGGGTGAATTTTTTTTAAGTTAAAAAAATATATCAAGTTTAAAAAATATTAGTAAGTAACAATGCAGATTTTATGAATTGACTTGTTTAGTCGCTCAGTCGTGTCCGACTCTTTTGTGACCCCATGGATTGTAGCCCACCAGGCTCCTCCGTCCATGTGACTTCCCAGGCAAGAGTACTGGAGTGGGTTGCCATTTCTTTCTCAAGGGGACCTTCCCGACCCAGGGATCGAGCCCATATCTCTTCTGTCTCCTGCACTGACAGGCAGATTCTTTACCAATGAGTCTCCATGAATTGACTAGTGGTATTTAAATATCTGAAAATTGGGAAATACCAGTTCAGAATTTTCTAAAGAGCCCCTTGGGGGTTCAGGAAACTCTCAGGTAATTCTGCATGTGATTTCCATATATTTGCATTCATTATATTGATCCACAAAAGGGCCAGTGAGAGGCAGGGCAAGATGGCCTCCATGTTCTTTCAGGGGCTACACTCAGTGATCACTTATCTCTCAGCTGGCCCTTGGTATTGGGACCAGAAGGAACAAAGTGTTCCAAGCAGCCAACCAGGTAAGGCTTTGTAGCATGGGTTAACAATCTGACTTTGGAACCAATCAGCATTTGGTGCTTTGAATCTTGGCTTAACGTTGTGTGACTTGGGTTAAATACCTTGACCTTTCTGAGCTTAGTCTCCTTATCTGTAAGAAAGAACCAGGGAGAAAGCTCTCAAGAGATGACATAAGGATTTAAGATGGCACTATTTTTAAGGAGCCCAGATAATAACATATAGTAAGCAATATCATCCGTTGTTATCATTATTCTTAGCTGCCCTGCCAGTGGCCAGCCTGTTCACTCATTGCTTGTGATCTCGGCCTCTGGCTTCTCTGAGGGGTGTTCTGGGCAAGGCTGGGCAGACAGTCTCCAGGCACGCCAGGCTTGGGCTGGTCTCTGTCACCCTGACATGCAGAGAAAAGCAGAAGGAAGTAATCCCGCAGGGTCCCATGAGGCTGGGTGGCCAAGGCTGCCTGCAGACTCTCTTTCCCCTTCACACAGAGGCTCTGGCCCTTTTCAATGACAGAAGTTGAAGAGAGAACATGCTCTGTCTGGGAACACGGCAATGCTAGGCTTCTCAGCCCTGGCCAGGGAGATGGCATGGAAGAGCAATTTTGCCTGGGAGTGACTGGCAGGGCAGGGAGGTGGGGGAAAAGAGGGCATGGAAATAAAAGATCTTTTTCCATCTCTGCTGCTTTATTTTCACAGAAATAAAAGATCTCTTTCCATCTCTACTCTACTAAAAAAGTGTGGCTTTGGGGACCAAACAAGCTTAGCTTGGAATACTGCCTCTGCTAGCTGTGTGGCTTTGGATAAGTTACTTCCCCTCTCTGATCATAACTACAGCTAATGTTGATTAAACCCTGTCTTTGTGGCAGACTCTATTCTAACTGCTTCACAAATGTTGAACAATTTAACCTTCACAAGAAGCCAGGCAGGTATGATTATTATCTCCATTTTCCAGGTGAAAAGGCACAGAGAGGTTCTGTAAGTGGACCAAACTCATACAGTTTACACACGGCAGAGCCAGGATTCAATGCAAAATAGTCTGGATCCAGAGTCTATACTTTGCTAGTCTTGGCAATTTTACTGTTTTCAAGACTCTCATATGTCTGACAGCCTAGTTAAATATTTAAAAGGTTAGGCTTCCCTTGTGGCTCAGATGGTAAAGAATCCACCTGTAATGCAGGAGACCTGGGTTCGATTCCTGGGTCGGGAAGATCCCTTGGAGGAGGGCATGGCAACCCACGCCAGTATTCTTGCTTGGAGAATCCCCATGGACAGAGGAGCCTGGCGGGCTACAGTCCATGGGGTTGCAAAGAGTCAAACATGGCTGAGCACACTAAGCACGTGTGCTTTCCCAACCTGATTTTTCAGATTCCAAATACAGTCATGTGACTCTGAGCTCAGGCACGTGTGCACACCATGTGATAGAGCTCGGGTGTCCTGTCTTCACAGTCAGGGGCTCTTCTACCTCCCTCCCTCCCTTCTTGCTTCCCTCATGTCTTCCTTCCTCTCTGCTCCTCTCCTCTCCTCCTCTGCTCATGCAGCAGCACACACTGGCTCACTGCCTGCTGCGTGCCAGGACTGTGCATACGCTCATGTTATGTTCCCACTGTTCCCTTCTCACCCTGTCCCCTGCGCAGCTCATTGACATGCTGTCAGTTAGCCCCTCGCCCCTACCCCTGTGGTCAGCAGGCCAAGCGCTTCCTAGACCAGAACGCCAAGCAAGTGCTGGCAGAGTTCCACCAGTCATTGGCGACCCTGCCAGCAAGCCGTGGCCCTGCTGAGAGCCAGGTCCTCAGCCGAATTAGTGGCAGGAGCAGCCGCTGCTCAACAGAGGCCTTGCTCAGACCCACACTGTTCCCGGCCCACCGCCAGACTTCTGGGGTCTTCAGCTCAAAGGGCTGACCCCACCCAGGCAAGGCTCCTGGGCTTACATAGAAAGAAGTCCAATAGACGTGGAGCTAAGGAGGAGGCTGCAGGAGGAGGGGGACTGAGCCCCAGATAGGGGGAGCGGGGTGGGGGGTGGTAGAACTGTTTTCAGGGCAGATTTCGCCAATAAACCTCTGAGAGGGAGAAGAGCATTTGGGGCTGCCAAATTGAGGTCAGTGGCTATAAACCCAGGATGGTCTGTAGATGGGTCAGGGTCCTCAGGACACAATGGTGATGTCACCCTTGCCACCCCCCTGCCCCCCGGTCCTCCATCCCCTCCTCCTCCCGTGTGAGCCTTGCTCTGCTCTTTCCCACCTGAGACTATGACTTTGTGCTTCCAGGCCCTTCTTTTCAAGAGAAAAACAATCAGTAAACTTGAGGGCCATTTGGAGAGTGTGCTGGTTGAACTACATGTAGCTCAGCTACTTAACTCAGTTGAGAGATTGGGGCTCGTTTCATTCCTCCAAGCCTCAGTTTTTGCACCTGTAAAATGGGCATGCTGACCACTTTCCATTCACTACTAAGTGTCTTTGCTCCATTTTTTGGCCTCTCCAAGCTACTCTCAATTCTTATCTTCCTTGAATCTGGTTTCCCCACACCACCTCATCCTAACATATGCTGACATTTTTCAGGTCTTAATAATCTCTTTCTCATTCCTTTTAAAAATCATTTCCTTCTCTCATGACAACCTGTGAGCTCTCTTGTGGTGCCTGTTCTNTTTGGCCTCTCCAAGCTACTCTCAATTCTTATCTTCCTTGAATCTGGTTTCCCCACACCACCTCATCCTAACATATGCTGACATTTTTCAGGTCTTAATAATCTCTTTCTCATTCCTTTTAAAAATCATTTCCTTCTCTCATGACAACCTGTGAGCTCTCTTGTGGTGCCTGTTCTCCTGTTTCTGAGCTGCTCTGCTTCCTGTGTTCTCCTCCTTCCCACTGCCATCAGCACTGCACACCCCCCTGCCCCGACCTCTCCCCCATCTTCTTATCTGAGCCAAAGTTGTTCTTTCCACCCAAAATGCTGCCCTTTTTTAATTGCTGCCCTCCCTCCTGAATTCAAAATCTTGTTTGGCCTTCAAGGCCCCGGTGAAATGATTTTCCTTTCAAGAAACTTCCTTGTTTCTGTCCCCTCTGTGGTTCTGTGACATTTCTGAACATCTATTGGTAATAATCACGGCAACGGCCACCCGCCTAGGAAGAGCAGTGCCATGTGTCTTCGGCATAATGAGTGTCCAGGGAAATGAGTCACTCATTTCACTGGAGAATGAAAATGAACTTAGTGTTCTCAGAAAAAGAGGAGGCCCGGAGGATATGGAGGAGGAGGAGATATAGCTGTAGTTTGAAGGCTTGAAGGCTTTAGGTTAGACTCAGAAAAGAACTTTCAGGGAAGGTAAAGGAATAGCAATTTTTTTTTGCCAAAGGAAATGTCCCGGTTTTCCCTAGAGTTCTCTGAGCAGTTTTATACACTCTCAATAGGCATCATTTGAAGCCTATTTGGAGACTAGGGGCGGGTGTGGATGTTACGGAGAATGCTGACCCCCCGATGCCCTTGTCCACTCCAGGACCCTTCTGAGACTGGAGGCGAAGGCAGACAGCTCTCCTGCCTGTTCCTTTCCACTATTTTTCTTTGCAGCTGTCTCTGCATTTCAGAGTTCACAGCTCTGCCAGGGACTCTATTTTGGGATTTGTGGGAACAGGCTGGTTTCAACAAATAGGAAGCTCTAGAAATCTCAGCAAGCTTGTTCCCCTGGGCCTCCCAGCCTACTCCGAGGGCAGGAGAGAGAGGCAAAGAGGGTGTCCTGGGCGCAGTATCCCAGACATGTGCAAACAGGAGGGCAGGACGCCCTTCTCCAGCAAACTCGGGCAGCTGGGGGGCAACCCGCATCGGCGCTGATCAGCTTGCTTCCTGGCTGGCTGCCCTGCGGGCCAAGGTGAGGCTGCTGGGGCCACGTTCCCCCGCAAGCCTGCAGAGACTGAGCTGGGCTTCCCTGAAAACTGACACCAAATTCCCGCCACATCCTTGGTTTCTTTGCACTTGGAGAGAACTAGCAGGTGGCAGCTGGGGGAAGCTCAGCTCAGATGCTCAGAGGAGCACGGGGGCCGATGGCCTTAGGGTCGTGTGTCTGTCTGTCCACAAGTAGGTGGGCATGTGGGTTTGTGGGTCTGTGGGTCCACGTGAGTATTTGAAGATTTGTATATGCAGTGGTGCATGGTTGGGTGTTCACAGGGGTGTGCTGTAAATGTGTGGGTTTGAGTTTTCATCGAAATGGGCGAGAATCTACTGATTTGTATATTTATATGTTTGTTTTCATCATATTAACTATCTTTAAACATGAGTCTATACTTTGCTAGTCTTGGCAATTTTACTGTTTTCAAGACTCTCATATGTCTGACAGCCTAGTTAAATATTTAAAAGGTTAGGCTTCCCTTGTGGCTCAGATGGTAAAGAATCCACCTGTAATGCAGGAGACCTGGGTTCGATTCCTGGGTCGGGAAGATCCCTTGGAGGAGGGCATGGCAACCCACGCCAGTATTCTTGCTTGGAGAATCCCCATGGACAGAGGAGCCTGGCGGGCTACAGTCCATGGGGTTGCAAAGAGTCAAACATGGCTGAGCACACTAAGCACGTGTGCTTTCCCAACCTGATTTTTCAGATTCCAAATACAGTCATGTGACTCTGAGCTCAGGCACGTGTGCACACCATGTGATAGAGCTCGGGTGTCCTGTCTTCACAGTCAGGGGCTCTTCTACCTCCCTCCCTCCCTTCTTGCTTCCCTCATGTCTTCCTTCCTCTCTGCTCCTCTCCTCTCCTCCTCTGCTCATGCAGCAGCACACACTGGCTCACTGCCTGCTGCGTGCCAGGACTGTGCATACGCTCATGTTATGTTCCCACTGTTCCCTTCTCACCCTGTCCCCTGCGCAGCTCATTGACATGCTGTCAGTTAGCCCCTCGCCCCTACCCCTGTGGTCAGCAGGCCAAGCGCTTCCTAGACCAGAATGCCAAGCAAGTGCTGGCAGAGTTCCACCAGTCATTGGCGACCCTGCCAGCAAGCCGTGGCCCTGCTGAGAGCCAGGTCCTCAGCCGAATTAGTGGCAGGAGCAGCCGCTGCTCAACAGAGGCCTTGCTAGGACCCACACTGTTCCCGGCCCACCGCCAGACTTCTGGGGTCTTCAGCTCAAAGGGCTGACCCCACCCAGGCAAGGCTCCTGGGCTTACATAGAAAGAAGTCCAATAGACGTGGAGCTAAGGAGGAGGCTGCAGGAGGAGGGGGACTGAGCCCCAGATAGGGGGAGCGGGGTGGGGGGTGGTAGAACTGTTTTCAGGGCAGATTTCGCCAATAAACCTCTGAGAGGGAGAAGAGCATTTGGGGCTGCCAAATTGAGGTCAGTGGCTATAAACCCAGGATGGTCTGTAGATGGGTCAGGGTCCTCAGGACACAATGGTGATGTCACCCTTGCCACCCCCCTGCCCCCCGGTCCTCCATCCCCTCCTCCTCCCGTGTGAGCCTTGCTCTGCTCTTTCCCACCTGAGACTATGACTTTGTGCTTCCAGGCCCTTCTTTTCAAGAGAAAAACAATCAGTAAACTTGAGGGCCATTTGGAGAGTGTGCTGGTTGAACTACATGTAGCTCAGCTACTTAACTCAGTTGAGAGATTGGGGCTCGTTTCATTCCTCCAAGCCTCAGTTTTTGCACCTGTAAAATGGGCATGCTGACCACTTTCCATTCACTACTAAGTGTCTTTGCTCCATTTTTTGGCCTCTCCAAGCTACTCTCAATTCTTATCTTCCTTGAATCTGGTTTCCCCACACCACCTCATCCTAACATATGCTGACATTTTTCAGGTCTTAATAATCTCTTTCTCATTCCTTTTAAAAATCATTTCCTTCTCTCATGACAACCTGTGAGCTCTCTTGTGGTGCCTGTTCTCCTGTTTCTGAGCTGCTCTGCTTCCTGTGTTCTCCTCCTTCCCACTGCCATCAGCACTGCACACCCCCCTGCCCCGACCTCTCCCCCATCTTCTTATCTGAGCCAAAGTTGTTCTTTCCACCCAAAATGCTGCCCTTTTTTAATTGCTGCCCTCCCTCCTGAATTCAAAATCTTGTTTGGCCTTCAAGGCCCCGGTGAAATGATTTTCCTTTCAAGAAACTTCCTTGTTTCTGTCCCCTCTGTGGTTCTGTGACATTTCTGAACATCTATTGGTAATAATCACGGCAACGGCCACCCGCCTAGGAAGAGCAGTGCCATGTGTCTTCGGCATAATGAGTGTCCAGGGAAATGAGTCACTCATTTCACTGGAGAATGAAAATGAACTTAGTGTTCTCAGAAAAAGAGGAGGCCCGGAGGATATGGAGGAGGAGGAGATATAGCTGTAGTTTGAAGGCTTGAAGGCTTTAGGTTAGACTCAGAAAAGAACTTTCAGGGAAGGTAAAGGAATAGCAATTTTTTTTTGCCAAAGGAAATGTCCCGGTTTTCCCTAGAGTTCTCTGAGCAGTTTTATACACTCTCAATAGGCATCATTTGAAGCCTATTTGGAGACTAGGGGCGGGTGTGGATGTTACGGAGAATGCTGACCCCCCGATGCCCTTGTCCACTCCAGGACCCTTCTGAGACTGGAGGCGAAGGCAGACAGCTCTCCTGCCTGTTCCTTTCCACTATTTTTCTTTGCAGCTGTCTCTGCATTTCAGAGTTCACAGCTCTGCCAGGGACTCTATTTTGGGATTTGTGGGAACAGGCTGGTTTCAACAAATAGGAAGCTCTAGAAATCTCAGCAAGCTTGTTCCCCTGGGCCTCCCAGCCTACTCCGAGGGCAGGAGAGAGAGGCAAAGAGGGTGTCCCAGGCGCAGTATCCCAGACATGTGCAAACAGGAGGGCAGGACGCCCTTCTCCAGCAAACTCGGGCAGCTGGGGGGCAACCCGCATCGGCGCTGATCAGCTTGCTTCCTGGCTGGCTGCCCTGCGGGCCAAGGTGAGGCCGCTGGGGCCACGTCCCCCGCAAGCCTGCAGAGACTGAGCTGGGCTTCCCTGAAAACTGACACCAAATTCCCGCCACATCCTTGGTTTCTTTGCACTTGGAGAGAACTAGCAGGTGGCAGCTGGGGGAAGCTCAGCTCAGACGCTCAGAGGAGCACGGGGGCCGATGGCCTTAGGGTCGTGTGTCTGTCTGTCCACAAGTAGGTGGGCATGTGGGTTTGTGGGTCTGTGGGTCCACGTGAGTATTTGAAGATTTGTATATGCAGTGGTGCATGGTTGGGTGTTCACAGGGGTGTGCTGTAAATGTGTGGGTTTGAGTTTTCATCGAAATGGGCGAGAATCTACTGATTTGTATATTTATATGTTTGTTTTCATCATATTAACTATCTTTAAACATTTAATCTACTAGGTTTGCAAAAGTAATATTCCACTGTATGGAGAAACGATGGATCATTTAACCTATCACCCACTGGCGAATGTTTAGATCTTTATTGTCCATTGCAGACAAAACTGTAATATGCATTCTTTTCATCAAAGTCGTATGCACATTTCTCTGCGTAAAGGAAGAGGAGGAGTAAATAGTTCAAAAGGTATTCACATTTTGTTGGCTTTCACCTGCCATTTTTTGTTTGCACCCAGTAGGCTCAATAAATGATTGATGAATGAACAAACTGGTAACTGAGCATCAGTCCAGCTCTAAAATGGTGGACATCTTCACACTCAGAATCTATCACCTCCTGCTAGCTGTTGAGGTCTCAAATGAAGGGGATTTCTCTGGCAGTCCAGTGGTTAAGATTTCACCTTCCAATGCAGGGAGTGTAGGTTCAATCCCTCAGGAAACTAAGATTCCACATGCCACAGGGTGTGGCCAAAACTTAAAAATAAATAAATCGACACAATATTGGAAGTCAACTATACTTCAGATTAAAAAAAATTTAATCTCAAATGTAGTTGTGAGGCTTAGGCAAGGAGGTGGAGAATGGAACACCCCACTGAGGACCACTTTCTATTGATGTGGAGGAGAGAGTCAGTCTCTGAGGGTGAGTTCCCTCCCCAGGCACCTGCCCCTCAGTGGCTGCATCAGCGCAGGAAGAAGAGGAAGGGGGACTCCAGGTGTGACATCCCAGATCCTGCTGCTACCCATCAAAGGCTTCCTAATGAACTAATAGCCCTAATGTGTGAACATTGATTTCTGGGGTGATGCCAAAGCCGAGATGATTTACATCCAGTTTCCCATGGTGATGCACCATTGATCTCCATGGGCACTAAAATATTTATTAGAGAATACTTATTAGAAAGGGCAAGCCTGGAAGGGTCCTGGCTAGAGGAGGAGAACAAGTGACCCACGGGTGAGAGATTCAGGAAGTGAAGGAGAAAATCCCAGGAAGAAGATGGTGGGGGCAGGGCCAGAGGCCTTCTAGCTATGTGCTTTCCTGGTGGCTCGGCGGTAAAGAATCCACCTGCCTGTGCAGAAAACGTGGGTTTAATCTGAGTTGGGAACATCCCCTGGAGAAGAAAATGGCAACCCACTCCAGTATTCTTGCCTGGGAAATCCCATGGACAGAGAACCTGGCGGGCTACAGTCTATGGAGTTGTAAAAGAGTCAGACACAACTTAGCAGCTAAACAACAACAAACAGGGACCTCCTAGAGCCCAGAAGCCACACTGGGCTCCAGGCTAGAGGAGGGGGGCCAATCTGAGCCTTGAGTCCCCAGTTCTTGGAGTTGGCACCAAGTGGCACCTGCTTGGAGATGCTTTCATGGACCACCCCATCTAAAACAGCCCCCATCTCTGTGTCATAGCACACAACTGGCTACCTCCTTTTGGTTTATTGAGTTTTGACTGATAAGACAATACAATCCACCAATTTAAGTGCACTGAGATGTGAGATGACTCCTCACACACCCCACATGACATACCTCTATGTACTCTGGCACTTGAGTCCACATTCCCACACAACTCAGCTTTGGGTGCCCAAACACACCTCCACAGCAGACACATCACCTACCTACTGAGCACACACTTGTGTGAAAACTCACCTCCACAGATCATGGAGCATGGCAGGAAAACAGAGCTCATCTACCTGGATATTTATCCAAACACACATTCCCACAATTGTCCACATTTTCATGACATACATTTGTACACATGTTGGATTGACCAAAAAATTTGGTTAGCTTTTTCCATTAATGCAGGAGACCCGGGTTCGATCCCTGGGTCGGGAAGATCCCCTGGAAAAGGAAATGGCAATCCACTCCAGTACTATCACCTGGAAAATCCCATGGACAGAGGAGCCTGGTAGGCTACAGTCCATGGAGTCGCAAAGAGTTGGACACGACTGAGTGACTTCACTTCACTTTCCATTATATCGTATGGAAAAACCTGAATGAAGTTTTTGGCCAACACAATATTTTTCCAGGCTTCCCCTGTGGCTCAGTGGTAAAGAATCTGCCTGCCCACACAGGAGCTGCAGGATCCGCAGATTCGATCCCAGGGTTGGGAAGATCCCCAGGAGGAGGAAATGGCAACCCACTCCAGTATTCCTGTGGAAAATTCCATGGACAGAAAAGCCTGGTGGGTGATAGTCCACGGGGTCACAAAGAGTCAGACACAACTGAGCAACTGAGCATACACGTGTGCACAATATTTTCCACTTATACATATATGTTCATGTGCCCTCATATATAAAATATTCTTACAAGTTCTCTCTTGTACAATATCTATATGTAAACATTCACATGTCCCAGTTAGACATGCAGACATACACACATGTATCCACACCAAGGCCACTCACATGCATCTACACTCAGACACACATGAATGCAGGTCCCATGCAGGCATGCATATATGTCATATGCAGGAAAGTGTACATGCATAGGCTCTGTGTACAGAGTCAAGTATAGAAAACACATATTTCTGCCAACTTGGACCCTGATACATAGAAACTCATACACATGTATGCACCCCATGGCATATGTACATACATATCTAAACATGCCTTACATATGTGTATCCCCAGGCATATCTAGACATGTGAAAAACATGTCACATGCATATGCTCATATGAAATGTGCACATATTTGATCCAAACTTCCAAACAGAAGTTATCTGTGCCCCTTTCTACTATTTGACCTTGAATTCTAGAATTCTTCAGTTTGGTTTGCCCTACCCAGCAACTTTCTGGACCTAACTTTCTCCTGACACACTGTCATTGTTAAACTTTTACTTCCTACTTAGAAAATCCTAGCAAAATGTCCCCTCATGACACACCTCATTTTTTGAAGACATTTGTTAATCTTTGGAGATACATGGAGGGCCCAGTTATATCTGCTGGTGATCCTAAGGGGCCCAAGCCAGGTGAAATCTGGAGGTTGCTAACATCCATTTAGCAGCCTCCAATGAGACAGATAAATGCTTATCTATTTGCAAGTAAAATCACACCTCCCTTCAGGACTATTTGTCCCTGAGTCAGAAATTCTCTCTCCCTCTCTGCCCTTACACTGCACATTATTTATAACTGTGCTTTAAAGCCCAGCTCCTTTGCCCTGTTTCAGAGTCTTCTGGAGACGTCGAACTCCCAGAGGGCAGGAAAAAACGTCTAAACTGCTCTGTTTTCCCCATGGCTAAGCTATCTGGTATCCCATACCTGTAGGTTTTCAGTAAAAGTAAATGGACAGGGCCACTGTTTTGATGATGCAATGAATGAGCCCAGGTGGGTGACAACATGTCAATCAATCCGTAATCAAGCAGGCTGATCAGCATCTTCCAGGAGACTGCAAACTATGTATTTCTAAGATACCCCTGACTGTAGATGTGCCTTTATTTCATCTTCTGCTAAGGAAAGAGAAACAATGCTGTCACTCAGCTTTGACACATTTCCCGCAGGTCTACCTCTATAGACAGGGTGGGGACTTTCTTACCTGCTGTCTTTGGCACATCATAGCTACTCAAACCAGAAAGCATGCCAAGGGCGAAGTAAAGGATGAGGTGGAATGTTTTTGATCTCTCTCAGATATTCTGAGAGGTTCCCTGGACTGGTGGGCACCTTCTCTTACCCACAAGACTGTGAAGGGTACAAGAATGAAGCTGGCATCATTTCAGACTCCTCTGGGCCAGTGCTTGGCTCAAAAAAGCAGATGGAGAGGAAAACAAAGGTATCCTTGAATAGCGGTCAGAGACTGAAGGCAAAAGGAGAAGTGGGTGACAGAGAACGAGATGGTTAGGCAGCACCCCTCACAGGTGTGGATTTGAGCAAACTCTGGGAGACAGCAGAAGACAGAGGACCCTGGTGTGCTGCAGTCCATGCGGTCACCAAGAGCAGGATACGCCTTAGGAACTGACCAACAACAACCCAGATTCTGCTTAGCTTCAAATGCTCCTCTCGTTTTCAAGCGCCTGTCTGCTTGGGGACAGGTTACTGCATCTCAGTTTCTTTGTACGTTGGAGGAATGTACTCATGTTCACGGGCATGTCATGAGGGTCAGTGTGGTCAGCTTTGCTTTTAATTCCTTATCACCTTTTAAGCCAGGAACAAGGGATACAGGGATGAACAAAAAGATAGAGTGTGTCCCAACATAGGATAGCAACAAGGGTAAGGTCCCAACCTTGGTGGGTAACAGAATCTCCTGGGGAGATTAGGCAAAATGCTGGTACAGGGATGACCCCCAGCCTTCGGTAACTGGTAGGCTGTAGGTCCCACTCAGGGACACCTTTTTTTAAAGGTTCAGGTGATCCTGCACTGCATCAGGGTTTAGGATCATGACGAGTGCATACAAATGCTTTAAAAAATACAGTGTCATTCTTATCTTTTGCTTCGCCAATATCCACCCCTTTATTTCCCAGCACCCCCTACCCCCACCAAATTCCTGCATCCATGATAAGTTAGTGAAAAACAGATTTAGCACAAGATCATGTTAATTAGAAGAGCTAAGATTTGAAAGCAGGCCTGTCTGGCTCTCTCATCTCTTTGCCTTCCCTTCCCCACTTCTCCAGTGAAATATTGCACGCAAATGAAATGATGCATAAAAACAGAAGAGTACCACGATCCAACACCCAGACTTTTAAAGTTCACCATTCATTCAGTCAACAAAGATTTATTAGGCATCTTCTATGTACACATTGAGGATAGAGTCATGGACCAGGGAGTGCCAAAGAATTGATGCTTTCAAACTGTGGTGCTGGAGAAGACTCTTGAGAGTCCCTTGGACTGCAAGGAGATCAAACCAGTCAAGCCTAAAGGAAATCAACCTTGAATATTCATTGGAAGGACTGATGCTGAAGCCGAAGCTCCAATACTTTGTCCACCTGATGTGAAACGCTGACTCATTGGAAAAAACTCAGTTGCTGGGAAAGATTGAGAACAGGAGGGGAAGGGGATGACAGAGGATGAGATGGTTGGTTGGCATTATCGACTCAATGGACATGAGTTTGAGCAAGCTCCGGGAGATAGCAAAGGACAGGGAAGCCTGGTGTGCTGCAGTGCATGGGGTCGCAAAGAGTCGGAAACAACTGAGCTACTAAACACAAGTGGACCAGATAGTGCTGGCTTCATGGAACTCCCATTTTTGCCATATTTGCTTTACAATATTCCCCCTAAGAATGACATCATTACTCAAAATACATGGTCCCTATGTAGCTCTTGCTTTTCTCATGTCTCTTCCTCCCAGTCAGGACATAAACATTGCCCTGATTTTTGCCATTATGTATTCACATGTTTATCTCCCTTTATTCATCAACATTGTATAGCATTGCTTTGTAAGTTTTGGAACTTTTCGTACATACATACAGTGTCATTTTATATATGTATATATTTAAAAGATAGGTATAGATGGTAGGTAGGTAGATACAGAAGGTAGATAGATATAGATGGCAGATAGCTAGAACCCTTCAACAACAGCTGTTTAAACTATTTTGTCTTCCACATGTCCATTTGATGCACATAGCCTTGCTTCACCGTTGCTTGATATTCAATTATACGATGCCATGATAGTGAATTTAATCATTCCCTTCACGATGGATACCCAGGTTATCTATACATTTTCCCTGATAACAGACAACACTGCAAAGGGCATCTTCATCTGTGTCTACCAGCGCCAGTTTATGAGAGTCTTATGTGTATGTACTTAGGAGTATAAAGGGTAAGTCATATTGGGTTGGGCAAAACATTCATTCAGGTTTTTTTCTAACATGAAAAACCCAGATGAATGTTTTGGCCGACTCAGTACAACATTCTGCTTGAGCTTTGTATGATAATTCTAAACTGAGTTGAAACCAAGTTACTCTCCCAGTAGCAGAGACAGAGACTCTATTACACAATCACATTTGTTTTCAACCCCTGCCAAGCAGATGAATATGGGGAAAAAAATCTCTCCTTCTGGTTGTAATTGACACTACCTTGATTATTAGTGAGCATGGACGTGGTTGCTTCTACTTATTGGCTATCCAGATTTCCTTTTGCTGTGAAATGCCTGTTCCTCTCCTCGTTCCATATTTAAAAATCAGTTTATTTATCGTTAGGTCTGAGTTCCTCATTGCAACACCCAGGCAGCTTCTCCAACCGAGAAAAACAAATGCACTTGATAAAGGGAGCCAGAGGCATCGTCCTCCTTTCTCTGAGGGCTGAGAAAGCAGCCCTTATTCACTGGCTCCTATCACTCATCTGATTAAAGGTACCACTTACTTCCAAACGCTTAGAGCTGGGTCCGGGAGCCATTCATAAAACTCATATTGAACGATCAGCTTTCACAAAGTTTGCCTTAATGTTTTTGCATGGTATTGATTTGTGGGGGAACTATAAAAATTGACACCAGAATAAACTTTGAAAGACGGCTCTCGCTCAGCTGAACGGGAATCAATGCCCATCGACCAGGGCGATGAGAGAGGGGAAGAAACGGCCCCTTCTCCATTAGCTGGTCCCTGCTTGACCAGCAAAACTCTTCTGGGTCATTCTTGGCCCATGCTGAGGGACTCAAAGGCAGATGCAATGGTATTTGGGATAAGTGCTGAGATAGAGGAGAAACTCCTTGTCCTGGAATGGGGGACTCCTACATACTTAGTTATCAGCACCTGAGAAGTCTGAGTTTTCTTTAGAAGTCTCTTTTCCCCCTGGGATGCTAGTGATGAGTGGAGGAGCCTTGGAGTAGAGGGAGCAGGGTGAGTAGTTAGTGAGCACTTACAGTGCCCTGAGTCTGGTGGATCCTTAGCAAACACTTGGAAGGCAGGGTTGGGTTGGCTCTGCTTCCAAGTGGCTGGTGACAGGCAGGTGACTCAACCTTCCTGAACTTCCCTCCCTCCTGTAAAATGCAGAGCATCGTAACACCTGCCTTAGAAGGTGATCTTCTGCTTTCAAGCCTGGTAGCTAAAGCAGAGGATGAACCTGGTGTGAAATGCTCCCTACCACCTCTGTCAGTCCTAACAGCAACCCTGCCATGTGAACATCATCATCCCCATGTTGATGGCTTCCCCGTGGCTCAGATGGTAAAGAATCTGCCTGCAAACTGGGAGACCCAGGTTCGATCCCTGGGTTGGGAAGATCCCCCCGAGAAGGGAATGGCAACCCACTCCACCATTCCTGCCTAGAGAATCCCATGGACACAGGGATCCTGGAGAGCTGCAGTCCATAGGTTTGCAGAGAGTTGGACACAGCTGAGCTACTAAAACTTCCTTCTACTGTCCCCGTGTTGAAGAAGTAGATACTGAAGCCCAGAGAAGTTAAGTAATTTTCCCAAGGTCACACAGCTAGTAAGTGACAGGATTTGAACTTGGGGCTCTCTGGCTCCCAAGTCTATCCTCCTTTCCTGAGAGTACACTGTGTAATTATCAATCTAGATAGGGTGGGAGTGAGACAGCTTGTCCACCAAGCACACGGTAGCTCCCTTGGCATGCACGTGCTGTGGGTGATGTGAGGTCTCCTCTGCCATCATTACCCTCCTTCTGGCATTCTGTCACTCTGGGATGCTGGCTGTTAGCTAACCCTGGGAGCATCTCCTCCAAGGGGGCTCAGATACACGATGTGGCATTTGCAAACCCTCGAAAGTAGATTCAGAGTAACTGGGCATTCCCAGGCTGTCATGTGGGAAGGAGGCGTGGAGAGATGAAGGGGTCCTGTCCACCGATTCGTTCCAAGAGTACTTATCAGAGAATTCCCTGGCAGCTCAGTGCTTTGAACTCGGTGCTTTCACTACCATGGCCCCGAGTCCAGTCCCTGGTTAGGGACCTATAAGATCCTGCAAGCTGTGGCCAAAAAAAGAAGTACTTGTTGGGGCCTACCACGTGTCAAGCACTGGGCTCTGGGCCACGGAAATCATACTGAACATTGCTGATGTGAAGAGAGATACAAACGTTTGGTTATGACACAGAGTAAATAACCAACTCTGATTGAGGACCATGCAGAGGGAAGGAATACGGACACATGGGAGAGGCTTCCTAACCTGGACCTGGGGCTCCAGGGAACCTTTCCCAGAACAAAGAAGCAAAGACTGTCTCTGAATTAGAATGAATCAAAGAACGTCTTAAAATACGGACTCTCAGGCACTTCTAAAGATTCTATTTCAGTACATGAGGGTGGGGTGAATGACTACTCTGTTCCCAGACACGGAGAGCCAGGCTCGGCAATCTCTAGGCCAGATGAGGTTTTGTGTTTGGGGTTTGTGTGTGTGTGTTTTCATTTGTTTGTTTCTTGTTTTAGATTGTTTTGGGGATATGGACTATTTTTAAAGTTTTTATTGAATTTGTTACAGTATTGCTTCTGTTTTATGTTTTGGATTTTTGGCCATGAGGCATGTGAGATCTTAGATCCCTAACCAGGGATTGAACTAGCATTGGTAGGCAAAATCTTAACCACTGGAACACCAGGAAAGTCCCTAGGCTAGATGACGTCTTAACAGAGTCTTTCTCAACCATGGTTGCACGTTAGAACCACTAAAGCTTTGAGGAAATTCTAAAGGCTGGGCCCTTCCCCAGATCAAGTGAACTAGAATCAGTGGCAGGAGCGGGCCTGGGCATCAGCATTATTAAAGATTCCCAGTTGATTCTGATTCGAAGAGAAGGTTGGGAACCATTAGTTTAGAAGATAGGTACAATGTTTGGACAAGTAAGTGGGGGAAAGGTCAGGCTGCCCTGAATTTTCTTTGGGTAAGAAGGTTAATAGCATATATTAGGCATAGTACATACCAACCTCTTTTCAACCTGCCAGCTAGTTCACTTATCTTGACATCTGAGCATCCATATTCATTCTTATTGCCTAAATGAGGCCATTGAGACTCAGAGAGGTTGAGTTACAGTTTCAAGTCACATAGCAGAGACCGATCTCGCCCAGCACACCCAACAGGTGGGTGTGGCCAAAGAGGCTAGAAGAACACGATGGAAAAAAAAAATCTTTCTGGGCCACTGGTCAAGTATGGCACGGCTGTGTTGGTGTGGAAATAGGGGGCATCCTGGAGGAGACAGGTGGGGGCCAGGACACCCTACAGTAAGAGAGGTATTTATTATTTATCTCTCATACCGGTAAATTTACGACTGTTTCCAGTTCTGAGACTTCAAAGCACAGCACAAAACCAGCAGTGACTGCTTCCCTCCACCCTTCTTCTTTTGGCCTATCTATCTATCTATCATCTCCTTTTCTTTTGCATCCATGAGGTTTGCTTTCTTCAAATACCTCTGTTTGGTGAAAACAAATTCATCACCAGGAGAGAAAACTCCCCTTAGGCTGGTTGTCACTTACCGGAGAGAGTCAGAAGCCGAAAGTTCCTCCCACTGCACATCATAAATAACCACCCCCCCGCCCCACAAATCACCCCAGATTTTTGGAGTAAATAGTAACTGCTCCCCCATGGGCAGAGCTGAGGGTGTATGTGTGTGCACGTGTATGTTTCATCCCATTTGGGTTGGAACCTTGTAAAAACACCTTCTGCAGCAGCAGCTCCACCCTCTACTTCTAAACACTTTTTTGAAAGGGATTATCACTCTCTGCCCCTGGAGTCAGGGGCTCAGAAAGGCACTCACTGTAGATCTGAGATTTACCGTGGCTCCAGGGTGCTGAGAGACACCCAACTCAGTTCAGGACTGGAGGAATGTTCTTCCATCGGTTTGGTTTGGGGACAGAAATTTCGACACGCTGGAGAGTCTTTGTTCCACCCGTCACCACTCCCCTGGGGCTGGCCTGAGTTATTCTTCCTCAAGATGCTCCTGCTAACCTCCCGGCTGCTTCCTCTTCCCTTGCTTCACGCCCCTCCTCCCTCCAATCCATCTTCCATGCTAGCCACCCCTGGGATGAGCTTTCGGGGCCTCTGATCCAATCGTCATCAAATTCTCATCATTATCTCTGGTTCCTGCCCTGGAATATTCCAGCACCATCTTGTCTTTGGTTTCCTCCTCTAAGCAAGAGAGAGGGATTTAGATTCAGGCAGTCTATTTGAGAGATTCAGGCAGTCTATTTGAGAGAGACTAGCAGGAAAATGAAGTGAAGCAGTTAGAACAGTGGGCTGGAGAAGGGCGTGCGTGTATGCTACGTCGCTTCAGTCGCGTCAGGCTGGAGAAGGTAGGAGAGGTCATAGAGAGTGTGTCTAAAAGCTAGAAATACTGCAACACTGTAAAGCAAAGACATTGTTGCTGTTGTTTAGTGGCTCAATCATATCTGATTCTTTGTGACCCCATGGACCGCAGCCCACCAGGCTCCCCTGTCCCTGATATTATTTCAGGCAAGAGTACTGGCATGGGTTGCCATCTCCTTCTGCAGGGGATCTTCCTGATCCAGGGATCGAACCTGCATCTCCAGCATTGGTGGGCGGATTCTTTACCACTGCGCCACCTGGGAAGTCCATTTAAAAAAAAAAAAAAAACAACTACACTCCAATCAAAATTTTTTATAAAACTGCTTACCTCCTGAGGGCTCAGTCTGCTGGGGTGCTTAGGAAATTTACATAGAATATGCCTCATGCTATAGAATTTTCCCACTGGAGGAGACAAAGACTGGAGCATTTATCCATCAGTAAGGTCCTCCAGAGAAAGTCATGAAAACCCACTCCAGTTTTCCTGCCTGGAGAATCCCATGGATAGGGGAGCCTGGTGAGCTATACAGTCCATAGGTTCACAAAGAGTCAGACACGACTGAGTGACTCACACACATACATATTTATCCCATCCTCTATTTGTTTAGAGTCGCCTCCAAGTCACCTTCTCTGCTGTCCTGGGCTGTGCCTATGCATGGCTGGGCAAGCCTTTTACAGCTTTGGAAAATGCAAGGCAGAGATGAGGCGATGCATGGTAGACATGGGGTGCTGACGCCAGACTCCTGGGATGTGGGCTAGGGCGTGACAAGCATCTATCACACCTCCCTTCACTCTTGGGATAAAGTCCAAACTCCCTACCATGACTCAGAGCATCTCCAGAGGGTGACCCTGTCTTTCATTTCAAGCCTCATTTCTTTCTCTGTCCCTCTGCCTCACCAAACATCTTCTACTCTAGCCTCATCGAACTTTTGTTACACTCACAGATGGATCTAGATATTTCAAGCCTCCATGCCTTTGAAATTAAAAGACGCCTTCTCCTTGGGAGAAAAGCTGTGACAAACCTAGACAGTGTAATAAAAAGCAGAGGCATCACTTACTCTATGCGACAGACTCTAGGTCCCTCCACATCAGTACAAATGAACCAGTTTCACTGTCTTATGGCTGAATAATACTCCACTGTATGTATACACACCGTGTCTTCTTGATCCATCCCTCTGTCCTGCGACGCTTAGGTTGCCTCCATGTGCTGGCTACTGTATAGAGCGCGGCAGTGAACGTTGAGGTACATGCGTCCTTTTGAGTTATGGTTTGCTCAGGGTACATGCCTAGGAGTGGGATTGCTGGGTCACATGATAATTCTGTTTTTAGTTTTTTAACGAACCTTCACTATACAGCAGAAGCTAACGCAACATTGGAAAGCAGTTATAATTCAATAAAAAAATCAACAGGAATTTTCTTTGACTTGAGGCTGTAAAAATTGGCTACTAGCCCATGAAATGTGTTGGCTCTCCCTTGAGTGGGCCCACTGTTCTAACAACAAAAGCAGAGTCTCCCATTCAAAAAACTCTGTTCTCCTCTCAAAAAACGAGGCTACAACAATGATTTATATACTTGAAATCTCTCTTAAAAGATATCCTTCAAGAAGGAAAAAAACAAAAACAAAAACACCTTCACTACTGAAAGCCACAGTTTCCCCATCTGGACCATGCAGATAAGCATGATATCTCCCCCTGCAGTGTCGTAGTGAGGATGAAGCATTCAGCCCTGAACTGGCACATGTCATCACAGGATATGTGGGATGATTGATTTATATACTTGAAATCTCTCTTAAAAGATATCCTTCAAGAAGGAAAAAAACAAAAACAAAAACACCTTCACTACTGAAAGCCACAGTTTCCCCATCTGGACCATGCAGATAAGCATGATATCTCCCCCTGCAGTGTCGTAGTGAGGATGAAGCATTCAGCCCTGAACTGGCACATGTCATCACAGGATATGTGGGATGATGGTCTGGCTCATGATACCCACTTGCCACATTATGCTGTCCATCTCTCTGGGTGGCTGTGCCCACCCTCCCCAGTTACAGACACCATGAAGGTAAGGCTTATACCTAAGCCTGTAATATGGGCACTGGGAATAAAGTGCTGGACCAAACAGAATAGCTTTCGGCTTCAATGGGACCCACAAGCCAGTGAGACTTTGCATTCTAGCTTGAAGATATGGGTTGGTGATCTGGAAAGGAAAATTGAAAAAGGCAAGCTTCTAACTTCCAACCTGATGCCTGCATCCTCCCCTAAAATAATCTTGCTGTGACACAAGGCTGGAGTCATCCTTTCTGAGTCAGTTCCCAAATCACTCATCATCTGCTTTCATCCCCAAGGCAACATTCGATGAATTCTGCAGGAATTAACAAAGTTGCAAGAGGCAGCTTTTGTGTCTCCGACTTGCCATGAGAAGCTGAGAACACTGTAGGGTTTAAGAACTTAGATGCTGCCTGGCACCGGTATGGTTGACTCAGGCCCCTCATCAACTCTGAGTCCAGGAACTTGATCAGTGGGACAAAGAAGGGGAGCCTCAGGGAGAACAAGGAAGCTGGGGTTGCATCATGGTGACTCAGATCAGAAAGTGTCCACACTGGAACTGAGCTGAGTGCTCCAGAGGGGGTATGAGAAGAACTGGGCCCGAGGGCTTGGACTGGGTAGGCACAGAGGAATTTCACACGTGGTGGAGCCAACCCGGCTTCTGTTCTGCACGCCTAAGTGGCAGGGTAAACCCCTGAGTCATGGAGCTAATCTGAGCTCCTTCGACCTGGGTACCTCGGAGATGAGCAAAGTCCTGATCAGCACAATCAAAGAGGTTAGATGGCAAAGTCAACAGTTTCAATTAGGAGCGAAAGGGAGCACAGGGCTGAGTCACCCAGACCATCGCCTTCCTCCAGCCTGAGTCAGGCGTAAAGGATTAAGTGTGCTATTTTGGGGAGTTCCTAAGTGCTCCCTCGGAGAGCTTCCAGCAGAGGTGTGTGGGTTCCCATCAACTCCCTAACACACCTTTCCAACTACAATCCATTTATGTTTCATTTCCATTATTGGGCAACCAACCAGTGACTGTGTATTAAGCTCTGACTCTGGTGCGTTTTATATCAGTCACCTAGATTTATTTATTTTTCTCAAAAAGTGCTCTGCAGAACACTAATTTTCAAACAAGCTTCATTGTTCTGCACGCCTAAGTGGCAGGGTAAACCCCTGAGTCATGGAGCTAATCTGAGCTCCTTCGACCTGGGTACCTCGGAGATGAGCAAAGTCCTGATCAGCACAATCAAAGAGGTTAGATGGCAAAGTCAACAGTTTCAATTAGGAGCGAAAGGGAGCACAGGGCTGAGTCACCCAGACCATCGCCTTCCTCCAGCCTGAGTCAGGCGTAAAGGATTAAGTGTGCTATTTTGGGGAGTTCCTAAGTGCTCCCTCGGAGAGCTTCCAGCAGAGGTGTGTGGGTTCCCATCAACTCCCTAACACACCTTTCCAACTACAATCCATTTATGTTTCATTTCCATTATTGGGCAACCAACCAGTGACTGTGTATTAAGCTCTGACTCTGGTGCGTTTTATATCAGTCACCTAGATTTATTTATTTTTCTCAAAAAGTGCTCTGCAGAACACTAATTTTCAAACAAGCTTCATAGGCAGCTGGGGGTGGAGATTTCTTTGCAGATGTTCCATTGGTAAAATACAAGAGATTGGGGAAAGACTCAGTTACTTTTTTCTTTTACAATAGTGCATTTAGAGCCTTTAGCATACCAATGCACACTGCAAATCTCCAACCGGGATTTTGATTCTTGACTTTTCTCAATTTATTTTGGCCATGGGACTGACTCCCTTTGGTAAAGCAAAGCAACTGTTTTTAGAAAAATGGCTTGGAAGTAAGGTTATCCTTCAATGGCCAATTTAGACCAATTCTTTCTTAGTATGCATACAGGAATTAAGCAGAGAGCTTGCTCAAATTGCAAATTCCCACTCCAGATGTCTTGGCTGAAATAGTTATATAAAATCTCAGATGAGTCTGATGTGGATGATCCATGGTACCCACTTTGGGAAATACTACTTTAGAGATGGTCAGAGCTGGAAAGCATGTAAGTTTAACCCCTATGTCATGGATGGGGAAACTGAAGCTCTGAGAAGAGATTTGTCACACGGTGACTTTGGTGTCGAATCAGTGATTGGCCTGAACTTCCAACTGAGAAAAAAAAAAAATCCCCATCACCTAATGAGATTTTCAGCGCTTCATATGCATCAAAGATTTCTATAAATAATAACAATATTAAAAAGAACTCGCCTGCCAGTGCAGAAGACATGAGACGCAGGTTTAATCCCAGCGTCAGGAAGATCCTCTGGAGAAGGAATTTGCAAGCCACTCCAGTATTCATGCCTGGGAAATCCCATGGACAGAGAGGAGCCTGGCGGGCTGCAGTCCATGGGGTCATAAAGAGTCGGACACGACTGAGCATGCATGAATGTATACACAAGGGATGGTTACTCATGGATAGATAAGTAGTGAGTAGATGAGCAATGAATTTATGTCCCTTATTCTAGTCCCTTGTACCTCTTTTGATGCAATTCAAGAGCATCAGATTTATTTTCCTCAGTTCCTCTTTTGATAGAGAAAGCTGAGGCCCAGAGAATTCAAGTCATTTTCTCAAGGTTACACAACAAGTTAATGGTAGAATCACAGCTGTAAGTCAGTCTTCTCTGATTCCAGATACCAATCATGATTCCACAATCGCCATTCCACAGCCAACCTTGGGTTCTAGAGTCAGAGGTGGGTTTGCTCCTCAGCTCGCCTACTGTCTGTTCAAGTCACATGATCAAGTCATATGATCTCAGAGCCTCAGGCATAACATGAAGATCAAAGGAATTTGCTTTGCCACTTTGCTGAAAGGATTACATGAGATAAAGTATGTATACTTCTGGCATGGTGCCCAGCATGTGGTAAGCACTTTATAAATATTTGCTACTATCAATAATACTATTGATAAACATGAGTAGTATCTGAAAAGAGAAGACCAGTGCACACTGAGAAGGAAAATAAATTCCTTTTGTTGAATCACAAGACAAAAGTCATAGGTTCGAAAGGTTTGGCTTTCCTTGTGTGTCCAGTGGAGTCTCTAACTCAGAATGCCAGAATCCCAGGATTGGAATGGTCTTTGAAATGTACCTAATTCAATACCCAATCCTCAATATAGAGCTCCTGTGAGAAAGCCCAATGATCCTATCTACTCCCAGTTTATTAGCTCACTGGCTATGAACTCACTAGCTCCTGAGAAAACCTAGTCCTGTCTAGACAAACAGGACTGTTTCCCAGCAGTTTTCCAAGTACCAGCTACTTCCAGAAGATGCTCCTCAAGAAAAGAGTTAAGCAATGTCATAAGCTCTATCTACCCTCTTCTTTAGAGACATTCTTCAAGGCTCTCTCCAAACTCATTTGAGCGAAAGAAACAAATAGCTACAACCCAAACAAACAAGCAAAAAGTGCTATTGACAACCTTGCTGAGTTTTTGTCTCTTCCTGTGTGGTATCACTTTGGGACTTCTTCAGTGGTATAAAGTTTTCTCATCTGGCTAGTAGTTCGTGAATTATTATTTTTGCAACCATGTCATTATGACCTTTCAGATTCATTTGAGTTCAGATAGTACTTTTGTCCCTTTAGACAAATAGATATTATTCAACACGCAGTGCCGGCTGTCCTCTGTAAGCTCAGGTACAATTTTACTGACTGTTTACAGCTGACATTTATTCCAACTGGCCTGCTTCTATACCATACGGGTCGTTAAATAATTTGAATATAGTTAGGGTTTAGACTTTTTAAAATCTTTATTGAATTTGCTACAATATTGCTTCTGTTTTATGTTTTGATTTTTTCTGGCCCTGAGGTATGCAGGATCTTACTTCCCCGACCAGGGATTGAACCTGCACCTCTGCATTAGAAGGCAAAGTATTAACCACTGGACCACCAGGGAAGTCCCTTGAATATTGCTTCTGCTAACAACTCATTCCTCAAGATTGCCCTCTCAAAACCTATCACTCTCCTTCTCTCAGTGCCGAAAATCAGCTTCCTAAAGCTTCAGCCCGTCTCTTCTCTAGGGGACCCTCTACTGAGCTCAGACCCTGTCCCAGTTTCAACTTCCCACGTTGGTCAATGACTTCAGTGCCTCCCTGCTGACCCCGGAAAATGTGTTTGCCCTCTCAAAACCTATCACTCTCCTTCTCTCAGTGCCGAAAATCAGCTTCCTAAAGCTTCAGCCCGTCTCTTCTCTAGGGGACCCTCTACTGAGCTCAGACCCTGTCCCAGTTTCAACTTCCCACGTTGGTCAATGACTTCAGTGCCTCCCTGCTGACCCCGGAAAATGTGGCTGAAAGATGGGTTGGTGATAAGCCACAAGTCTCTGCACAGTGCTGCGTGTCCCAAAATTGCTATTTGACCTTGAGATTCAAGCATGTAGAAACACACACATACACACACACAGAAAAACACCTCCCAGACTCCCCCAAGCAGCTCTCCCCACATCAGCCCTTCCTCACTGCAGTGGGGGTCTCCCATCTCTCCAGGAGTCCAATCCACGGAGAGAATTTCCAGAGCCCTCTCTTGGGGAGGGGAGGAAGGTTAAAAGTGTACACAGAGCATTCTTTCTGGCTCCGCTCAGAAGCCGTCAGGGCAAAGGGAGTGGGGTTTCTGGTTTCAAAGGGAGCCCAAGCAAAGCTGCTTCTTTTAGTTGCTGCCCCTCTTAGGGAAATGAGAGCTTTTTCTTTTTTTCCCCTCCTTCTGCAAGCAGAGCCATAAATCACGAACGTTCCTTTGGTTCTGGGAGTGGGGGTGAGATTAAGGTTGTTAGGTTCATTGTGGTTGAGTGTGTGTCTTTCGGTGATCATCACCCTCCTGCTTCATAAACATCAGCTTGTTACTTCTCATTCTCTAGAGGGTATCCCGAAGGCATCACGTTAAATATTTAGAATAGGAAACCACCTTACGTGCGGCTGGATGGGAAAAGCTATCTCAGGAAAGATGCTCAGGGGGCCCTTCTATCTCCCTCCTGACCTCACAGATGAGAAGGTACCCTCCTTTTGGATACCCTGGTGTCACCTCCAACTCTTCCTGAGGAAAAAAGGGAGGTTTGGCACGCTGGATGGTGAGGATTTGGCTGGGAAACTGTTTCTCCTCGGAGCAAGGTTTTGTAGGCCAAGGATAATCGATAAAATGCATTTTTAATAGCCTTTTTTTCTTGTGAGTAAGGTGGTTATGTGGCTCAGAGAAAGGAGAAAAACACGGTTGGAAGAAGTCTGCCAAACCATCTGCCAGAGGGCAGGTGTTCATTCGGGCTGCAATGCAACTCCCCACTTGTGTACTCTCCTGTGTGGAACCTTCTATGGCTCCCTACTTCCCAGGGAAGAAATGTCAAGTTGCCACCTAGGGGATAGGACACCTTTCAGAACTTGGCTCAAGTCTAATATTTTTCTCCTGTTTATCTTTCTTTCACCCATAGCTTTGATTCCATCCAAACCCTCATCTCTCTTTTATTGCCTGTGTACTTTCACGTCAGTCTTGCTGCTTGCTCTCAGTGCCTAGAATGATACTTGCTTCACCTCTCCTTTATACCCCTAGAAGGGTCCAGTCTGACTTATTGGTTAAGAATATTCTAATAGTAAGTAGCAGTAACCAGTAAAGAAGATATATTGGCTCATGTAACTGGGAATGCAAGAAACAAATGGACTTCAAGTAAGGCTTGATCCAGCAGCTCAAATGGTGGCCCAGTTTCCCTCTGCTCTGTGTATCAGACCACGTGGTAACCCCCTTCTGACTCTTGTGCATGTGTAACATGCTAAGTTGCTTCAGTTGTGTCTGACTCTTTGCGAACCCGTGGACTGTAGCCCGCCAGGCTCCTCTGTCCATGGGATTCTCCAGGCAAGAATACTGGAGTGGACTGCCATGCTCTCCTCCAGGGGATCTTCCTGACCCAGGGACTGAACCCACATCTCTTAGGTCTCCTGCATTGGCAAGTGGGTTCTTTACCACTAGCGCCACCTGGGAAGCCCCTGCTGTCTTTCTGACTTCCCTTAATCTAGAGGTCTAAAAGTAGAGTAGAATAGCTATTCTAGAATAGAATAGGGAGTAAAATAGCTTTAGTAATTCCAGACCTGTAAAATTCTAGACAAATTTACCTTGTACTGTCCAAGAGAAGAGGGTCAAGTCGTTCCGTTTTACGTTCTCAAAAATTGTATTGTGAGGATTTTCAAACAAGAGAAGCTGAAGTAATCTTACAAAGAGCATCTGCATACCCACCGCCTAGACACTACCCTTGACATTCTGCTCCCTGCATCACACGTCTATCCATGCTGCCATGCTTCTTGTGCTCTGCCCAGCCACGTTATTTTTTGATTCCCTTTGATGTAAGCTGCAGACATTGGTAGACTGTTCCCCTAAACCCATTCAGCTTTCATAGCCATAACTACAGCTCCTACCTTCTTAATATAGATTTGATTTTGCATATGAAATCATTGCATATCACAGCTAGTTAGCAACTCCAAACATGGGATCTGATTTTGGACCCAGTACCCACAGCCACCATCACACAGCCTCTAGATAGGGCCACCCAAACATTTTCAGTAGAGGACTGAGCTCAGAGGTGATGGATGGATTATAAAGTGGAGCCTAAATAAAAACGGAAGCATCCACACAGGCACCTGAACAGGACCAAGATGGCAAGACACCCAGCCCACGGAGAACTGATGCTCCAACGTGAGCCATCCAGTTTTTCCATCAACCCACTGGCCCAAGACCTGGTCTTTCTGAATAAATCTTCGAAGCCAGCTGAGCTTGTGACCAGAGCTCTGAGTCATAGGTCAGGGATAACGAACTTCCTGAACATGCTGAAGAAAATGTGCTAAACCGGAGAATGTTCATCCCAGAAATATGAGAAAACCACAGTGAAAGATGTGAGGACCTAGTGTTAATCCTTGGGGGTGGAGTTCTTAGGCTTTTGTGTTTGACTGCATGATCAAACCTCACCAGTATCCCCAGGTTTTGTTTTTTTTTTTGGCATGTGTTTGGAAAATGCTCATTTCCTTCTGTGTTGGCCCAGATTTCTCACGGCATGAGGGATTTTCTTGGGACTTCCGGGAGTTTAGACAGGGCTCCTGTCAGAGATTTCTAAGCAATGAATGAGGTCATTTCATCTGCCATCAATACATGATTAAGTGGAAACTTAGTAGGATTCTAGTCAATGAATAAAGATCAGCTAATTGGGGGTAAAAAGCAATTAGCTAATTCTTGAATTAGTATTCTCTTTGCTTATCAGTTATGCATGCTAAGTTTTTTAGAAGGATATATTTTCTGTTTCAGGATTAAGGCATCTTACCCAGTGATAAATAAAACTGTATTTGAATTTCCAGTCATTTTTGCAGTGTGTGCAGAAAATAACCAAAGACCCAACAAAACACTAAGACCCAAACCTTTGCAATCAACATGTACATCCCCACTTAAATGTGAGAGTGATCATAAAGAAGAACATCAAGGAAAAATTTCATTTGTTGTCTTCCTAGCTTGGCCTTCATCATAGAATGTAATTAGCCTAATGGAGTTTGTGTCTCTTCATTAAATTACACAGGCATTTAAAAGATCTCTAAACAACAGAAATATTCCAGGGAGTTAATTACTCTTGAAGTTATTCAGCCTTCCTCACACTGTTATGCCAAACACCGTATATTCTCTCTGGGATGAAGAAGGCAAATGAAGGGACTACCCTGGTGGTCCAGTGGTTAAGAATCTGCCTTACAGTGCAGGTGATGCAGGTTCAATCCCTGTTTGGGGAACTAAGATCCCATATGCCTTGGAGCAACTAAACCCACATGGTTTGGAACTTCTAGACACAACTAGAGAGATCTTGTAACACAATAATGCATGACCTCGCACGATGCAACTAAGACCCAACACAGCCAAATAAATATATATTTGAAAAAATAAGAAAAATGAACATTTTGATCACTATGGGAGCGGTCCTTTGAAACCTTCCTGGAACATTCTATTCAGAAGGTTCTCAGGAGAGCTATCTTGCTTCACACTCTTATTTTGGAGATAGGTCTGAAACACCAACATGTCGAAGTCATTAGTTGTTATTATCAACAAGAAGGAGCCCACGTGATCCAGGCAGAAAGAAAACATCAGACAGGTGTCAGTGGCCATCCATCGCTTCTTCATTCCTTTCTTCTAAAGGTATACTTTGAGATCCCGCTGAGCTCCATGGACCCTGCAAGTCAGAGCTTTCCCGGGACGTGAGAAAGGGCTCTGTCATGCTTATGAAACCAAGGCCATCTGATACCAAAACAGTTTGGGGTTCTGGAGGAACGCAGCCTGTTTACCATGAAAACTTCAGATGAGCTATGAGGCATTCTTGAATTGAATCAGGCAATAACTCTGTAAGTGTTTCCAGCACCTGCTTGTTTTTAAGCAGTTGGTTTGATCTACAGATCTAATCTGATGAGTCATTAATAGAAGTTTAAGATATGTTCCCCAAACATAAATGTCCTACAGCCAAATCAGTCTGGAATTCCTGTGCACTGTGTCTCCTTTCTGGACATGCTCAGTGAACATTAGGTTATGAAAGCTCCCGTGCTGTGTGCTGTGTTTAGTCATTCGGTCGTGACTGACTCTTTGTGACCCCGTGGACTGTAGCCCACCAGGCTCCTCTGTCTATGGGGATTCTCCAGGCAAGAATGCGGGAGGGGGTTGCCATGCCCTCCTCCAGATGAAAGCCCCTAAGAGCTCTCAATGTATGTGGACATACACATACACACCCCATACTGCATATGCAAAACTTTTTTGATTTTTTTCCTGTTTCCCTGCCAGAGAATGCAGTTAAGTATGACACTCAGCTGAATAAACCAGCAATCAGTGAACTGATTAAACAAAAAACACAGCAATTCAGGAATGTCCAAATACAGATTCTGTTGCATCAATTGATGCTCCGTGGGGTGGTGTTTGCCTTCAAAATTTAGCAAAGACTTGGCTATGGAATGTCATGACTGTTGCTCCCTGCTTATGAGATGGTTGGCTTTTGTCTAGCTTATGCTGAATTCTTTTGGATTCTTTTGAAGAGAAGGGCAAAAATCTAGGACAATAAAACCCAAGATAAGTAGCAGGAGAAGATGCATCATCATGGGGGTGATGATAGCTAGCATTTATTGAGTGCTTACTACATGCCAGGCACTAGATATTTCCCATGTATTGAAGCACTTATTCTTGAAAAAAAGAAAAAAAAAAAACAACACTGATGAGCTGAATGGGTATTATTATTACCTCGGCTTTAGAGATGGGAAAACTGAGTCAGAAAGAAATGAAAGCTACTTGTTCGGGTCCCTCGGTAAGTAAGCAGAAAGCCTGGAGTCCAAACCAGAGGCTCTGGCCCCACAGTGCATACTCTTAATTCCTCTCCATTTTACCTCTGTAATAATAATATCATAATCCCTATTTTACAGAGAATGGCATTGAGTTTGGGCGAGGTTTAGTCACTTGTCCAAAGTTATGTAGCGGAGGACCCAGTATTCAAGCGCAAATGTAGCAGGGATTTCTGTGTTGGTCCCCTAGTTAACACTCTGTGCTCCCAACACAGGGGGTGCCCAGGTTCAGTCCCTGGTCAAGGAACTAAGATCCCACATGCCTCAGCTAAGACCTGGTGCACCCAAATAAATAAATGAATTTTAAAAAACAACAACAAAGGAAAAACTTGGTCTAGAAAACTCTGGAGTCCACATTCTTCACTGAACTATGTAAATAAAATAAAATGATGGACATCTTCAGGAAAGCAGGTCCTGAGTCATTATAAGAAAGACCTTTCAAATAGTCACAGTTTTCCAGCCACAGAAGACTATATGCTGATGAGAGCTGCCCATGGCTTGGCAGTGTTCAGGCAGAGGAGGGGCAATTGTCTGCCAGGCTTGTTGAACTGGAGGGAAAAACACACGGATTCCTGGCTGGATGAGGCACAAACTGGAATCAAGATTGCCAGGAGAAAAATCAATAACCTCAAATGCACAGATGACACCACCCTTATGGCAGAAAGTGAAGAGGAACTGAAAAGTCTCTTGATGAAAGCGAAAGAGGAGAGTGAAAAAACTGGCTTAAAACTCAACATTCAAAAAATGAAGATCATGACATCTCATCTTGTCACTTCACGGCATATAGATGGGGAAACAATGCAAACAGTGAGAGACTTTACTTTCTTGGGCTCCAAAACCAGTGCAGATGGTGATTGCAGCCATGAAATTAAAAGATGCTTGCTCCTTGGAAGAAAAGCTATGACCAATCTAAACAGCATATTAAAAAGCAGAGACATTACTTTGCCAACAAAAGCCAGTCTAGTCAAAGCTATGATTTTTCCAGTAGTCATGTATGGATGTGAGAGTTGGACTATAAAGAAAGCTGAGTGCCAAAGAATTGATGCTTTAGAACTGTGATGCTGGAGAAGATTCTTAAGAGTTCCTTGGACTGCAAGGAGATCAAACCAGTCAATCCTAAAGGAAATCAGTCCTGAATATTCAATGGAAGGACTGATGCTGAAGCTGAAACTCCAATACTTTGGCCACTTGATGTGAAGAATTGACTCATTGGAAAAGACTCTGATGCTGGAAAAGATTGAAGGCGGGAGGAGAAGGGGACAACAGAAGATGAGATGGCTGGATGGCATCACCAACTCAATGGACATGAGTTTGAGCAAGCTCTGGGAGTTGGTGATGAGCAAGGAAGCCTGGCGTGCTACAGTCCATGGGGTTGCAAAGAGTCAGACACGACTGAGTGACTGAACTGAACTGAACTGAAGATGTTACGACTGTGGGTGCATCTTCGTGAGTGTGAAGAATGCTAAGGTTTCCAGTCACCGAAGGTTGGGCATATAGTAAGAGACGGCACACATTTTTTAGATTCACAGGCACTATTTTGGAATCATAAAGTGTTTATCTCATCTATTTACTCATGTATGCATGTAAGAACTAATATTTACTGAGTGCCTACTGTGTGTCAAGCCTTGTGCTAAGCACTGGTGAAGATCTTATAGAGTTTACAATCTGTGATGGAACCTGTATTTTATTTTGACCATTTCACATGGCTTGCAGGATCTCAGTTCCCTCATCAGGGATTGAACTTTGGCCATGGCAGTGAAAGCATCAAATCTAATCACTGGACCACTGGGGAGCCTCCTGGAGTCTGAATTTTAAAACAAAACAAGTAAACAGCCATTGGCAAATGGCATGCAAGCTACAAAGGAAGAAACCAGAATCTAGTGATGGAGACTAGCAGGGTGAGGAGGAAGGCAACCTACTGTAGATAGGATGGACAGGGTATGATTCTTCAAAGAAGTGGCATTTAAGACCTGAGTTATGCAAAGGGGACCGACACAGAAAAATCTGCCAGAAGACCATCCCTAAAGGATGTGCAAACATCCCAAGAGGAATAGCTTATGCAAGAACACTGGTGCAGGAAAAGCTTGCTCAAGCAGCTTGCTCAAGATCAAGACCTTGCTCAAGATCAGCAAGGTCAGAATCAAGAAAGAGGAATGGCAAAGAGGCGGTAAAGAGCTAGTTTGTACACCAGGCGGAATAGTTGATGCCAGTTGCAATGGGGAGCCGTTTGAAGGGTTTAGAGAATGAGAGTAATGTTATCTGATTTAGGTTTTTAGCATAGACCTGTGTGAGTGTGAAGAATGCTAAGGTTTCCAGTCACCGAAGGTTGGGCATATAGTAAGAGACGGCACACATTTTTTAGATTCACAGGCACTATTTTGGAATCATAAAGTGTTTATCTCATCTATTTACTCATGTATGCATGTAAGAACGAATGTTTACTGAGTGCCTACTGTGTGTCAAGCCTTGTGCTAAGCACTGGTGAAGATCTTATAGAGTTTACAATCTGTGATGGAACCTGTATTTTATTTTGACCATTTCACATGGCTTGCAGGATCTCAGTTCCCCCATCAGGGACTGAACTTTGGCCATGGCAGTGAAAGCATCAAATCTAATCACTGGACCACTGGGGAGCCTCCTGGAGTCTGAATTTTAAAACAAAACAAGTAAACAGCCATTGGCAAATGGCATGCAAGCTACAGAGGAAGAAACCAGAATCCAGTGATGGAGACTAGCAGGGTGAGGAGGAAGGCAACCTACTGTAGATAGGATGGACAGGGTATGATTCTTCAAAGAAGTGGCATTTAAGACCTGAGTTATGCAAAGGGGACCGACACAGAAAAATCTGCCAGAAGACCATCCCTAAAGGATGTGCAAACATCCCAAGAGGAATAGCTTATGCAAGAACACTGGTGCAGGAAAAGCTTGCTCAAGCAGCTTGCTCAAGATCAAGACCTTGCTCAAGATCAGCAAGGTCAGAATCAAGAAAGAGGAATGGCAAAGAGGCGGTAAAGAGCTAGTTTGTACACCAGGCGGAATAGTTGATGCCAGTTGCAATGGGGAGCCGTTTGAAGGGTTTAGAGAATGAGAGTAATGTTATCTGATTTAGGTTTTTAGCATAGACCTGCGGATGCTGAATGGAGAATGGATGATTAGAAGGAGGCAAGATGATCAAGGAGGAGGATGTAGCTGTCACCCAAATGGAACAGAGAGCAAAGAAAGATAAAGACGTGGAATTAAGTGACATATATGTTTATTATATACTGGATGTAGATCCAAGAGGACTTGGTGATGGACTGGAGGAATCTGAAATAGATTGTTGGGGAGGAAAAAAAGCAAGAGATAGAGGGTAACTTCCAGGCTTCTGGCTGGATGAGGGTATTGTTCACTAGGGTATAAGAAAACTCTCTGGGGTCTATAATGGTCTATAACTGCCAGTCCTTTTGACTCACTTGCCAAATACTTGGCCCAGAGAGTGTTGAGAGAAGCAGCTTTTATATATTTGTAATAGCTGAATCTTTAAGAACACAAGCCAATAATGGTACACTGAGCTCTTGGGAACAGCAAGAAGGCTCACAACCATTGGGGTCCACAGTCGTCCCCATAGACGAAGCAACTTAACACACACACGTATGCCTAAAATAGCAGGGCTTTGTCAATTACTGATGGTAAACCACACGCTGGATCTTGACCAATCCCAGGCTCCCACAAAAGCCAACAATTAAAAGGTGTATCCTCAGCGGATGACCAGCCACTCCGGAGACCCCTGTCTCCCTGGGGGATGTCTAACAGCTTTCAAAAGTACGCCCCAGCTCTAAGCTCCCGAAAACCTGGCCCAGGCCCTAGGAAGTGCTTCAATAATGGATGATCACCAATGAACAGCCAGTGATTTGCTGGAAATTATAAGCGATGAATAATTGAGAGGGAGGGAGCCTGACCAATGATACCCTTGCCTCTTACTGATTCTCCTTAATGCATTTCCTTGAGGCAACTCCCTGCGGTGTAGGGTGCAGACAGCAACGTGCCCTTCCGAAGATGCTGACCCATAGCTCAGCGAGTTACAAATATATGGGCCTCTCCACTTTCACAACGGGGTAACAGCAGGCAGCAGTTCAGCACGGATGTGGGGCTGTCCTTGTTCAACCCACTTGGACCCCACTTGCTGTGGGGTGATGCACAGTCATCCCCAGAAGGCAGCCAGCCTCTGAGATGCTGAGACAGGCTGCAGGTTGAAAACCCCATTGAGTTTAGGGAGAGAAGAGAGGGATCGAGTCATCTATGAAAAGGAACTGAGGGATATTTTGAGATTCATTCAATTGCCCAGATCATGAGAAACTCAAGCTACATTTGTGTCATCAAGCCTCAATCCCATCTCTTCCTCCTTGGCTCCCATGAGTCCGTTCGGCCAATATCCACATGGTTCCCGACACTTCTTAAAATCTCTGCTGCTCTGATCTGGAGCGAGCCACCATCATCTCTGTTTTATTTCAATAGCTTCAAACAGCGCTTATGCCCCAGTACAGTTTTAATAGGATAGTCAGGGAAGGTCTGTTCATGCGTCAGTCACACCCTATCTCTTGTCTGCACAAAGCCCTCCAATGGTTTTCATCAGAGTCAAAGACCTTCCTCATCCAGGCACCCTATTAGTGCTCTGACCTCAAATCCTGATACCCTCTCCATCACCCGCTCTGTTCCCACCATGCCAGGCTCCCTGCAGTTCCCTGCCAAAACCAGACACGTGCCTCTGAGCCACTGTGCTTACTGTTCCTTCTTCCTGAAAGGCTCGTCCTCCAGATATCGATGTGGCTTTCTACATCACTTGTGTTTTCTGTTTTTGTTTCAATATCACCTTTTCCAAGGGAACTTTTCTGGCCACTGTATTTAACACGGAATTCTTATCTGCCCGCAGACACACAGGACCTAGGTACTTCCCTATCTTTTTAATTAATTAATTAATTATTTGAGTAGAATTGCTTTATAATGTGTGTTAGTTTATGCTGTACAACGAAGTGAATCAGCCATAGGTATACGTTTATTCCCCTCCTCTTGAACCTCCTTCCATCCCCCCAAGTCCACCCCTCTAGGTCATCATAGAGTGCCAAGCTGAGCTCTCTGGGCTATACAGTAGCCTCCCACTAGCTATCTATTTCACACATGGTAGTGAATATATGTCAATTTGTCTCAATTTCTCTCAATTTGTCCCACCCTCTTTCCCCTGGCTGAGTCCCTTCTCTGTGTCTACTCCCTTTCTGATAGTGTTTTTCCATCAACACTTATCACCATCTGTATTTATTTTCTGTTGCTGTTGTCATGTGACTAATTACCATAAGCTCAGCAGCTCCATCAACACAAATGTGTTATCTTACAGTTCTGTCATTCCAATGTCTGACCCAGACCCAGGTCTCTGGGGGGTGAAGCCAAGGTGTTGGGGAGGCTGCTTTCCTTCTGCGGGCTGTAAGCTCACATCTGTTCCCTTGCCTTTTCCACGTTCTAGATACTGCTTATTTTCCTTGGCTTGTGGCCCCTTCCTCCATCTTCAAAACCATCCTGCATCTCTGACCATTCTCCTGTAGTCACATTTTCCCCTCAAACTCCCTTTCCTTATATGCCTCTTCTACTTTTAAGCACCTTTATGGCTACATTGGACCCATCCAGAGAAGCCAGACAGAATCATCTCCCTGTTTGAAGATCAACTGCTGAACAAAAGTAACTCTACCTATAAACTTAACTCATCTTTACCGTGAACTCTAACATATTCACAGATGCTAAGGACTAGGATGTGCGTGCCTTCGGGGGCTGTTCCTTGGCTGACCAGGGGCTTCCCCAGTGGCTCAATGGGTAAAGAAGTGCAAAAGACATGGGAGACTCGGGTTTGATCTCTGGGTCAGGAAGATCCCCTGGAGGAGGAAATGGCAACCCACTCCAGTTTTCTTGCCTGGGCAATCCCACGGATGGGGTTGCAAAGAGCTGGACATGACTAAGTGACTAAACAGACAGACTTTGGCTTACTACACCATCTTACTGTCAAAATGGATTGTTTATTGTGATGACCTTCTGTCTCTGCCAACTAGAATGTAAGCTAGGGGAGGGCGGGGCATTTGTGTCCCAGTGCTTCATCACTTTACACTCCCCACCCACACCCCACCCCTGACCCCAAGCATCTCAACAGTGCCGACACATAGCGATCACTCAAAAGATCCTTGCTTTTTTGAATGAATGCACGCACACATGCTGCTTCCTGATCATTCGTCACCCTTCTCCGCCCATGCATGGGTTCTGAGAGGCTGATCTTGTACATATTGTGTGCATGCTGTTCCCCGTCTGGAATGTTCTCTTGTCTGCCCCATAAATTTTTCACCCTCCATCTTTCTTAACACCTGACATTTTGATGTCCCTTCTGTGAAGTTTGCTGATGCTCCAAGGAAGAATGAGAGTGACTCTCTTCCCTGCTTTCTCATAGTACCTTTTGTATTCTTGAACTGTGTCAGTCTTCTCTAGAGCACCCCAAGAAGACTGCAACATCCTTTTTTATTTTAAATTTTTTAACATGAGAATAATTGCTTAACAACGTTGCATTAGTTTCTGCTGTACAATGAAGTGAATCAGCTACAAGTATACATATATCCCTCCCTCTTGGGCCTCCCTTCCCTTCCATCACCCCACCGCTCCCGCCCCCTCCCCACTAGGTCATCACAGAGCACCAAGCTGAGCTCCCTGGGTCATACAGCAACTTACAACCAGCTATCTACTTTACACATGATAATGTATATATGTCGATGCTACCCTTGTAACTTACCCCATCCTTCCAATGTTTTTTTTTTTTAATCTTTGTATTCTTGTATCTTGCATATAATTTTTGATGATTTTTTTTAAACCAAATGCATTTATTTATTTTAGTGCAAAGGCTCAGATCAAATTGGAAACGACTTGATTTTAGAATTCCATAGTGACTGGGGCAGGAGGCTTTGGGGATAGATTGTACATTATCCTTTAGAAAGGAATAATAATAAAATTGCTTGGAGTGCTTACTACTTGCCAGGAACTGTGTCGAGTATTTTACATGCATTATCTTATTCGATTCTTACAACAAAGCTATTCTGATGTCAAAGTCCATACTCTTAACTGTGGAGCTAAAATTCCTAGGACAGTCAGATCAGAATAAGTTATGCTGTGGCAGCCAGAGAGAGAGAGGATGTGAGTTTTAATATCTGCATTTCTACAGTCATTTCTAAATACAGAGAGAGACAGAGCAAGAAGGGGAGAGGGGGAGGGTGGGGAGGAAGTTTAAATGCCAAAGCTAAAGAAAGAAAAGACGTAAACGTGGGAGACTCGAGAGACAAGAAGAACTGAGTGTTCCCAGCTCAATGTGACATTTCAGACGTTCCTTTGGTGGCAATTATGTCGAATACAGCCCAACCTGGGCATTGATTTCTGGACCTAAACTTTATCGAGGCTAATAGAATAAGATCAGACTGATTCTCGGGTATTATGAACTTGACTTGAAAGTCAGGGAGTGACGTGGGAACTTCAGACACAAGTTTGGTGGAGGAAATCTTATGAGGAGGAATGGGGAGCTACTGTGAATCCTAAAATGCCCTACAAATATTTGGTCTGTGTCCATGTAAAACTTTTTTGTAGGATTTTTGAATCCCAAGGGATGAGGGAGCTGCTGGGATGTGGGAACCTTGTTCTGACACCCTCATTTGAAGCAGAGCAGACCACTTTGATATGCCTTCTGTGTTGATGACTTTCATAGCATCCTTTGCAGAGGACAAATTCTGCTGCTAGGATAAAGGGTTTGAAACCATGTCTTCAATGATAAGACTGAGGGTCAGAGTTGTAACTGAGGGTCAGAGAGGAGAGATGTGTAAGTCATCTGTCTCTCCCTCGAGATGCATGGTTCATCCTTCTTTATTCAAATTTCAGTCCTGAGAAAAATTTTTTTGGAAATCACATCAGTGACCGTCTGTGTCAGTTCCTCTCTGGACTTGGCCAGTGGGAGCTCCAGCAGGTCAGAGAGAGTTGGATGGAGAAAGGAGAGAACAGTGGGTATATTTGGTTCCCTGTTCCTTTCTTGAGGGGTCACTGCAGACCCCTGATCCCTCCAGCAAAGGTTACAGATCCAGCAGGGTGACTTTGACTCGGCACAGCCCTCTGACTCCCAACTGAGTGCCTACTCCCTTATTTTAACCCTTCAGGCCTGAGCATGGGGTTGTCCCCCGGGGGGCGCTCCACCCTATCCTCTGCTGTGTCCCCTACATTCCACCTACATCTGTACAAACAAGCTTTTTGTTAGATTCTCCCAAATTATCCTGATGAGAATGTAATCTTTGCATTTTACCAAGACCCTGCCACTGTCTTGTGACTTGCCCAAGCTTGCAGGAGGGCCTCCAACTAGAATTCCGATCCCTCTGCTCTCATAAGCAAGTGGCTCTTTTGTCCAGCCCCAGCAGATACTGCCTCTCTTTCCTGGGGAAGGAGATTGATGGTCTCTGACATCAGCCAGGCTAGAGAAAGAAGTGAGAGAATCTCCCAGGTCATGCCAAGATGCCACCGTATTCACTTTGAGCCAACTCAGAAGAGAAGAATGAGAAATTCAAGTGTTCAGGACCCGAGAAGACCTCAGTTTCCCAAAAGTCAACACACAAAATATCATACAGCTCATGTGTATAGAATGGATACTGGGCATTGCACAGACATGAACTAGTCAGATCTTTGGAAGAATCCTGCAAAGAATTTAATCACTTCAAGTAGAAGGCAAGGTTGATTATAACATCCTGCATCCAAAGATTTTTAAATGAGCATTTCAGCAGCCAATAAAATAGGTATTGTTTCCATCTTGCTAATGAGGAGTTGCCTCCTCCTGTTCCTCATTATTCCTTCTGTTTCTCCTATACTAGTCATCTGTATTATAACCCTCATCGGTATTATTCTTGTAACCAGACCGCGCATCACAGTCTCATAGAACCGCCCCCCCCCCCACCTCAGGAAGGACAGGTGTCTCCAAGATGCCAGCTCCATGCAAGGGCAAGTCCAGCCTGACTCATTCTCATTAAGTAGCTGCCTGTCTGAGTGTGGCTCCTGGCAGATACTCAGCAATCAAGGCTCTCTATAGGATGAAGGGATGGAGCGGGGGAAGGAAGGAAGGGTTGAATGAATTTGCACGATCCTGGCCTTTGGGATGCCAAGGCAGGTACAGCATTCTTAGTCTAGCCTTCTGAATCGAGACTCCTCATGTGTAAAAGAGGAATGACATCGGCAAAGTGCCTGACTCTGGGCCTGGCACAGAGTAGGTCCTCCATGAATACCAGTCCCCCATTCTTCTCTAGTGCTGCCAGGGAGGCTTCCCTGGTGGCTCAGTGGTAAAGAAGCTGCCTGCCGATGAAGGAGACACGGGTTTCATCCCTGGTCCGGGAAGATCCCACATCCTGCGGAGCAACTAAGCACGCATGCTACAACTACTGAGCCTGTGCTCTAGAGTCTGGGAGCCACAGCTACTGACGCCCATGTGTCCCAGGGCCTCGCTCTGCAGCGAGAGGAGCCACCTCAGTGAGAAGCCCGAACATTGCCACTGAAGGGTAGCCTCGGCGCCCCCGACTAGAGAAAGCCCGAGCACAGCCATGAAGACCCAGTGCAGCCAAAAATACACGAATATATATATATATATATTCTAATTTAAAAAGGAAGAAAGCTGCCAGGGCTAGCCACGCTGGAGGAACAAGTTCACTGCCTCTGGATGCTTCCTCCAGGGTCACTGCCTGTGAGCCCCGCAAACTCAGCCCCAGCTGGTGGTGGCTGGGAAAAGGGCAGGCACCGGGTGAAGTTTAAGGGGACTCCTGACCTTGACTGTCCTCCGCAGCCTGATTTATGGGGCAGTGCCGTCTCCTGGATGAGATGTAGACGCTGTGAATGAAAGAGCTGTAGAAAACCTTAATCCCCAAATGGCAGAAAGAGATACTCTCAGGTCCGGGATGTATTTGATCAAATACATCAGGTGGGGCATGATTTTCCCACAAGGAATCCACTCAGCTCTCAGGCCACTTCTGGCCTTTCTGAAGTAGGGATGAAATATTTCCCCACTTGGCCAACAAAATCTTTGGCTGGTTTTGCTCAAAAAAAAAAAAAAAGAGTCTGGACTCAGGATATTACAGTCCTGTCATTGAATCAACGCCAGCACAGACAGGTAAGAGGCCAGGGGAAAAGGGAAGGGAAGGAAGAACCCCCCTCAGAAAAAAAAATACCCCATCTATTGGGGTTGGTGAAAGGGGAAGGGAAGGAAGAACACCTCTCAGGAAAAAAATACCCCATCTATTGGGGTTGGTGAAAGGGGGCTCGAACAGAGCTCTGAAGTGCTCAGCTTGCTAGAGACCAGGATTCTGCAAGATCAGGCTGGGAGAATGGGAGAGAAATTGAGATTTGCCTCTTGTCTTATGTGAGAGTGGTGGCTGAGCCATCTCATGGCTCCTGGGGATGACGGAAACCGCTCTGTTGGCAGAACCAACTCTATTCTATAGCTGTCAGAACTCTTCAACATCCAGGAAGGGATAATGGGATTCCCATAAGTGCGAGGTGGCTGAGATTCAAGGCTTGGTCTGATGGAGAAGTGGGTGGGGGAAAAATTCTGACTTTCAGACCTGCCTCTGTCTATCCCCTACCCTTAGACCAGCTTTTCTGCAAACCTTTACCTCTAGAGAAATAATTCCTTGAAGTCCTCTCCTTGGTCTTCTGTGGGCACTTCTTTCACAGAAGGCGGGACAGCAAGGTAGAGTCTAGACCCAGGACAGATGGTGATCTCTTCTCAACATCTAGACTGAATTTTTCTGCTGCACCAGAGTTCTGAGCACTGGCACATAGTAGGTCTAGCTGTGCTGGTTTCCAACATGTTCCAAGGCTTCCAAGCTTGATTTATGCTGTTGTTAGGCTGTCTGAACATCTCCTGCTTGGTAAACGTAAATGTATCTTAAGAACCAGTTGAAATGTCACCTCCACCGAGAAGCCGGGTACATCTCTACCTTCCCCACCCTCAGAGCATTTTATACTTTAGTTGTACACAGACCATTTCTGTTGCCTTCATTCCCACTAAACCAGGGTGTTATGGGCTGAATTGTGTCTGCCCCGAAAATTCGTATGTTGACATCCTCACGAGTCCTTCAGCACATGATGATATTTGGAGATAGGCTTTTTAAAGAGGTAATTATGTTGAAATGAGGTCATTAGTGTGGGCCTTCCTCCAATTTGGGGCTTCTCTGATAGCTCAATTGGTAAAGAATCCACCTTCAGTGCAGGAGACCCTGGTTCAATTCCTGGGTCAGGAAGATCTGCTGGAGAAGGGACAGGCTCCCCGCTCCATTGTTCTTCGGCTTCCCTTGTGGATAATCTGGTAAAAAAATCCACCTGCAATGCGGGAGGCCTGGGTTTGATCCCTGGGTTGGGAAGATCCCCTGGAGAGGGAAAAGGCTACCTCCTCCAGTATTCTGGCCTAGAGAATTCCATGGACTACACAGTCCATGGGGTTGCAGAGAGTCGGACATGACTGAGCGACTTTCACTTTACTCCAGTTTGACAGGTGTCCTCATAGGAAGAGGAAATGAAGACGCAGACACACACACAGAGGGAAGACTTGGAAAGAAGACGGCCGTCTACAAGCCAAGGAGAGAGGCTTCAGCAGAAACCAGTCCTGCTGGCACGTGGATCTCAGCCTTCCAGACTCCAGAATCACGAGAAAGGAACCCTCTGTGCTTCGGCAGCCTGAGAACAGACTGATTCAAGGGGTTCAGCAAGCTTCTTTTCATCAAGGTCCAGATGGTAAGTATCTTCAGCTCTGGCAGCCACAGGGTATCGGCTCTACTCTCCAATTCTGCCTTTGTCGTGTGGAGGCAGCCGGAGACCAGACAGTCACAGTGGGCACAGCTGGATCCCAACGAAGCCTCTTACAAAATAGGCAGCTGGTTGACTCTGGCCCCCAGGCGGCTGCTTGCTGCCCTGGGTTCAGCAAGCTTCTTTTCATCAAGGTCCAGATGGTAAGTATCTTCAGCTCTGGCAGCCACAGGGTATCGGCTCTACTCTCCAATTCTGCCTTTGTCGTGTGGAGGCAGCCGGAGACCAGACAGTCACAGTGGGCACAGCTGGATCCCAACGAAGCCTCTTACAAAATAGGCAGCTGGTTGACTCTGGCCCCCAGGCGGCTGCTTGCTGCCCCTTGTGTGAGCTGAAAGTTCCCAGACCAGGGTTAATATCTGCTTTTGTTGTTGTTTGGTTGCTAAGTTATGTCTGACTCTTCTGCGACCCCATGGACTGTAGTCCAGCTGGCTCCTCTGTCCACGGGATTTCCCAGGCAAGAACAGTGGAGAGGGTTGCCATTTCCTTCTCCAGGGGATCTTCCTAACCCAGGGACTGAACCCACATCTCCTGCATTGCAGGCAGATTCTTCATCACTGAGTCATCTGAAAGCCCAATATTCACTTTATTTTCATTCTATTCCTGAGGATGTAGCATAGGGCACTGGGCACCCAGCAGGTGTTCAATTGATAGCTTTTTCATTAATTTTTAAAATGTTATGTATTGAGACAATTACAGAAGTTACCAACCCAGTACAAAGAGTTCTGTGTACCCTTTACTGGGTCAGATTCACCCATGACATGTCATAGGTCAATTCACTGTACATCCATGTATCTATAGATATTAAAACCAGGAAGCTTCTCTCTGCCTGTTTCCAGCTATGTATTCCTGGGCATGTCACCTAAACTCCTCTGATCTTCAATTTCCTCTTTGGTAAGACTGTGCTAATCACGAACCTATCCATCGGGCAGCAAGAAGTGAAATAGAAAACACACACCAAGAAGTTAGCATGACATTCAGGACAGCCTGGTAATAGCCCAGTAAATGTGGATGAGGATGAGAAACATGATTAAATGTGTCGCTTGTATTATTTTCCTGATATTTCAGAGAAACAACCATCTACTCTACTCTGAATTATCAGCTCAAGACTTTTCCTAGGAAAACACTTTGCTTTGGGGGGCATCTCCATGGCTCTCTGATGGTCGCAAGGAGCCATCGAACTTCTAAACAGAACCTCGAAACAGGCTGATTCATGTCGATGTATGGCAAAACCCACAGTTTTGTAAAGTAATTAGCTTCCAATTAATATAAATAAAATAATTTTAAAAAATAAACTGAGACTTCATGCATGCATTGAGAGCTAAGAGAAGGTCCAATTCAGGGACATTCGTTTCCCAAATACAAATATTTACCACTTTCCCGTGACTTCCCTGGTGGTTCCAATGACTAAGAAGCTTCCTGCCAATGCAGGGGGCCTGGGTTTGATCCCTGGTCCGGGAAGACCTCACATGCCACAGAGCAGCTAAACCCAGGCATCCCAACCACTGAGTCAGTGCTCTAGAGCCCAAAAGCCTCAACCACTGAACCCACCGGCTGCAGCTACTGAAGCCTGTGCGCCTGGAGTCTGTGCTCTGCAACAAGAGAAGCAACGGCAGCGAGACCCCAGGCACCGAAACTAGAGAGCAGTCCCTGCTTGCTGCAACTAGAGAAAGAGTGTGCAGCAGTGAAGACCCAACCACAGCCGAAAGAAGCCTTCCAAAAATATATCTGTGTATCATTTCCCACTCCCAGATCTGAGCACCTAGACAGGCCTTGAGGAGGTCAGTGATAAAAACCGCAGAAGGGAGAAATCCCCAAACCCTAAGGTGGAAGGAAAAAAAAGGGAAAAGTGGCTAATTTCACAAAGCTGGAGAAAATTGCAACTGGACCACAAGCAGAGCTCACACAAGTAGCTTGAACCAGTTGACTCGGGCTTCCGAAATGGCACAGGGGTAAAGAATCCGCCTGCCAATGCAGGAGTCACAGGTTTGATCCCTGGGTCGGGAGGATCAAATGGAGTAGGAAATGACCACCACTCCAGTATTCTTGCCTGGAAAATTCCATAAAAAGAGGAACCTGGCAAGGGCCAGAGTCCATGGGATCGCAATGAGTCGGGTAAGGCTGAACAAATGAGCACACATAGTTGACTTACAATGTTGTTAATTCCTGTTGTACAACAAAGTGATTTGGCTATACATCTCTATCTCTGTCTCTATGTATATCTACACACACCCTTCTGTAACACTTTTTCCATTATGATTTACCACGGGATATTTTTGTTTTAATTGGAGGATACGTGCTCTCCAATGTTGTGTTGGTTTCTGCCATACAACAATGTGCATCACTCATATGTAGACATATATCCCCTCCCTCTTGGATCACAGAGCACTGAGCTGAGCTCCCCGTAGCTTCCCATTAGCTGTTTATTTTACATATGGTAGTATATACATATATATACATATAGCTTCCCAGACGGCTCAGTCAGTAAAGAATCTGCCTGCCAATGCAGAAGACACAAGACAGGGGTTCAATCCCTGAGTCAGAAAGATCCCCTGGAGAAGGAAATGGCAACCCATTCAAGTATTCTTGCCTAGGAAAGCCCATGGTCCAAGGAGCCTGGCAGGCTACAGCCCATGGGGTTGCAAAGAGTCAGATACGACTTAGGAACTGGGTATGCACGCATGTACAGTGTACGTGTGCGTATATATATACATATATGTATATATGTATATACATATATATATTTATATGTATATGCTATTTTCCCAGTCCTTCCCACCTTCTTCCCCTGCTGTGTCTACAGGTCTATTCTCTACCTCAAAGCATGTTTAAAAGCCAGGTTGGGGGTTGGGGGAGGTGGCTCACGAGGTTTGTGATCAGCTAGAGCACAATTCTCTGATTGGCTGATGGTGAGGTAACAGGGTGGTGTCGCAGGAGTTGACATCTGTCCTTAGGCTCCAGGAAGCCTGGGGCTATGAGCTCATGGTCATCAGGTAGTTAATATCTTCCATTTGGTTGGGGGGGGTGTGTGGAGGGTGGGGTTTCACATGTGCAAAACAACTCAGGAAATTTGTATCAAATACTATTATCTAGGTACTTCAGAGAGGAGCTACAGCAGAGGATATGGGGGGAGGCCTGTGCCTGGAAGACCCAGTAGGGTTCTGCTTGGTTACATGACCAGTATATTCAGGGGGTGAAGGCCAGGGATGGTGCCCAATGTCCTATAGTACGCAGGAACCCCACCCCCCACCCCCACACACAACCAAGAACTACAGCCCCAAATGTCTTCAGGGCCAGATTTCAGAAACCCTCTTCTAGAAGTTTCAGTTTCCGCACCTAGAACTTGAGCTGTGATAGCTACTCCCTAGTAAGACTACATGAGCTGTAATACATGCAACGATAGACAGAAGGGCATGCCAGACTGTCAAGCGCTCGAGACAAATATTCTTATTCCGATGTTTAGTCAAAGATTGAAAAACCTAAAACCCTTCTGAGTGGGAAATGGGGAGGCCCCTGCTACGGTCTGAGGTTGGGACAGGAGCTCCCAGAAGAAAGAGCTTTTGGGGTTATTGTCTGTCTTCCAGCTCATCCTCCCCGCCAGCCACCCCATCCCTCCCCCACCCCTCTTAGCCAAGCTCGGAGACTGGATGCAAAAGCCATTATTAAAAAATGAACATGAGTTGTTTTTTCCCCTTTTTGATCAAATAATCCACTTTGCTGCCTCAGACAAATCATTATTCATGTGGAACCTGCCCACGCCGCCCCTGGGGAGGAAGGCCAAATTGATTTAACATCTAATTCAGTTTGTACCTTCTGCTAACCCCAGTGGTATGCTAACTTCACCCTAGGAGGATGGGGAGGAAGGAGGGGTGGAAGGGAATGGCGGGGCAGAGAGAGAGAGAGACTAGTTGTTTTTTCCCCTTTTTGATCAAATAATCCACTTTGCTGCCTCAGACAAATCATTATTCATGTGGAACCTGCCCACGCCGCCCCTGGGGAGGAAGGCCAAATTGATTTAACATCTAATTCAGTTTGTACCTTCTGCTAACCCCAGTGGTATGCTAACTTCACCCTAGGAGGATGGGGAGGAAGGAGGGGTGGAAGGGAATGGCGGGGCAGAGAGAGAGAGAGACATGAGGAAATTATCCCAGGCGCAGAGTGAAGACCAGCGCTCTGCAAAACCAAGATGGAGACGCAGTGTGTCCTTTGAACGATACCCACCCTCCCTGTCTTGCACTCTGTCATCCTTAGAGACCATTTCGCTCCTTCTCTGAACTCATCAGACGATAGCAATGCCATCAAAAGGACAGCAGAGCCTAGTCTGTGCTGAGCAGTATCCCTGATGACATCCTGGACAAGAGACATCCTAATGCCCATTTTCCAGCTGGGGGCAGTGGAAGTTCAGAGAGGTTGAAGGGACGTGCATAGAAAGTTCTAGAACCAGAATGCAAAGTCATTTGGGGTCTGCTTTCCAAAGCCATAACTACCATATCAGTAGGCTCCCAGATATAGGAAGGTGTTTAGAGGAGTTCTGTAGTTCTATAGGAAGGTGTTCTTTTTCCCATAAAGGTCACCTGAGTAATAGTCTTGACACATTTCTTTTGTGTTGCCCGTGTGTGCTGGTGGAAGGATCAGCTGACCCGGGTTACCACCCCCAGCTGGATGTCCCGCTCCTCTCTGTTAAGCCCATCCAGGCGTCTCTGGTGGCTCAATGGTAAAGAATCCACCTGCCAGTACAGGAGACCTGGGTTTGATCTCTGGGTCAGGAAGATCCCCTGGAGAAGGAAATGGCAGCCCACTCCAGTATTCTTGCCTGGAGAATCCCACGGACAGAGAGAGGATCCTGGTGGTCTATAGTCCATGGGGTCGCAAACAGTCAGACATGGATCAGCGACAGACTTTCACTTCATTAGGCCTGTCCATCCATTCTCTCCCTGGGCTTCAGGGTTGAGGTGGGGGAGGTACAAACAAATGTGAAGGGGTCTCCTAGGATCCCAGACAGGGCTCTCTGGCCACATCGTCAAGGCTGGGGGTGTAACTGGGATGGGCACCTTGTCTGCTGGGTCCCCCCTGTATGTAGTGCCACAGCTAGGATGTTACTCCGAGCCAGTAAGTGGCAGGTTCAGGATTCAACTCCAGGTCTGTCTGGCTCCAAGCTGGGGTGTCCTTTCTATTGGGTGGCAGAGTACCCCTTACCCCATACTTTATGCTCTTTCCTGTCCCCCATCAAAACTTCCTCTTAGAAAGTGGTGCTGTCCTTGAGGTGGGGGGCAGGCTTCTGAGAGAAAGAAATGGAGAGGAGAGGGGTGTGCGGCAGGCAGAAGAGGGGTGTCTATGCTCTAGGTCAAGTGTAAAGGGGAGGTGAGAGAGGAAGTGGGGGGACTGAGGCAGAGACAGAGTGAGAAAGGACAGGGAGGGAGGGAGAGAGAGAGAAGAGGGGAGGGGAGGGGATGGGAGGATGAGAGAAGGGGCTGCATAAGGACTTGTGCTGATTAGAGGTGTTCAGGCATCAGAGTGAGTCAGGGCATGGTTGGCCAGCAGAGCTCTGATGTGAAGGGTCTAAGGCTGAGGAAGCACCACTTGGCCCCTGGGGGAGCTGGCAGCTCTGGAAGGACCCAGAAAGAGCACTGACTTAGCACTGATGATTTTACAGTGAACTTGGACATCCTGACCCTGGGAGACCCGCCCTCCAGGACTCGTAGGCAGCCATCTCCGGCAGGTCGTCATAATGGGAAAATGGATTATTCTTCACAAGCATGAGTGAGGCACCCTCTAGGGATTCTAGACAGAGATGCTAAACATGGACACCCTGAGCGGCGCAGGTGGGAACTCAGAGACGGTGGCATCTGAGAATCTGAGTTAGTGGAAGTAATCTCACTAAGCACTTGCTACAGGCCGAGCGTCAGCACCCCCCCCAACCCCCGCACACACCCCTGTCTAGATGTTATATCTTGCTTAACTTTGTATTTGATATTGGGGTATAGTCGTTTACCAGTGTTGTGATAGTTGCAGGTGGACAGGGAAGGGACTCGGCCACACACACACGTGTATCCACTCTCCCCTGAACCCCCTGCATCCAGGCTGCCACATGACATTGACCAGCGCATTCGTGTCCGTCCCAGTCTCCCGAATTATCCCTTTCCCCCATCCTTCCTCCTCATCTCCCCAACCATAAGTTCGTTCTCTAAGTCTGTGGGTCTCTTTCTCTCTTGTGAGTATTAGTAAGTTCATCTGTATCATTCCTTTTTAGATTCCATAGATAAGGGATGTCATATAATATTTCTCCTCCTCTGTCTGAGTTCTTCCACTCAGCATGACACTCTCTAGGTCCATCCACGTTAAGCTTGTTGCCTCTTAGGCCCTTCATCCTCGCGAGATGGGTGGGATGAGCACTCCTGTTTTACAGGAGAAATGGAGGTTGGGCTTATGTCCGAGCTGGGGTTTGACCCTCTGGCAGGCTAGCTGTCAGGGGCTCTGTTTTCAGTGCTCCTCTGCCCGGCTGTGTCCACGGCTTCACAAGACTTTAAGGCTCTGGGCATCGCATCTGTGCTTCACAATCTAAAGGCCTGGAGGAGCTGCACCCAGGTGGCCATGACATCCTGGAGGGTCCAAGTTCTCTGCGTGGACACACGCAGTAGGGTGTGTGTGCTTCCTGTGCCTGTGGTCATATAGGGGTCTGTGTCTGTGTGCACGCGTGTGTGCGTTTCTGTTGGCCTTTGTATTTCTAGGTATGTTTTTATGTGCATGTGAGTGTTTTTTGTTCCTGTGTTTGTGTATTTGTATGTGTGTTGGCGTGTATATGGGTGTTTGTGTGTATATGGGCATGTGTGTGTGTTTGTATATCTATACATATTTCTCTGTGTGTCCGTTTATCTGTTTCTGTAAGCCTTTACGTTTGTGTTTCTTTGAGTATTGGTGTTGGTGGGTTGGTGTGCATTTTGTGGCTGTGTGTGCGTACTTGTGCTTTGTGTTTGCTTTTTGGTTTGTGTGTCTGTGTTTATTTGCGTGTGTGCCTGTGTGTGTTCCTGCCTGTGTTTCTGCGCAGGGTGAGTGTGTGAGTGCGTGTTGTCTGTTTAGCACTTTGAGGCTGGAGGACTCCTGAGTCTCCTCCTAGCACGGGAAGGGACTGCCCATGGACCTGAGACAGCATCTTCGAAGGCAGAGGTGATGACTGATGGAGGAAGCCATCACCGTCCTCACTGGGAGCGGCTGTTGGCCCTGACTTCGTGTCGTGGTCCCTGGCTGTGGGCGTGGACCGCCAGCCTCCTTCCCCCTACCTTCACCTTGCCGCAGCCCCTCCCTGTGGCTGTCCCCTCCAGGGACTACGTCCCTTCCCCTGGGTGATAGCGGCAGCTCTGCTATCATCTCTCCTCTGCCCAGAGCTGCCTGTATCCTCAGGCTGCATCCACGGCCCCAGGATGCAACCACTGCTCCACAGCCTGTGCAGACGGGCCAGTGACACACACGACCTGCCCCCACGGCAAGGATTGCCCCCTCCAAGCCTCCCACCCCTTCCCAGGTGCCCAGCCTGTGTCTGCTTTCCATTGAATAGTTCCGACAGGAGAATCACACTGCAGGCCCAGAGATCTAGTGACACGGGGGACCAGGAGGGGCTGGCACACAGCATAAGGAACGTGTCCCTTGGGCTCTGTGCGACAGACCCCCCCAACAGCAGCCTGAGCTTGTAGCAAAGCTCGCCGACTCTGCCTGGGCATCACCGGTCAATGCAGGCAGCAGATGGGCCCCCTGACCCCTGACACGGCTGAGAGCACTGGATCCGAGGAGGGAACGGAGCTGAGCTGACAGGACCAACTCTCTGAGCTGGGGGCATTTTGCAAAGAAACCAAGAACCACCTGCAGTGAGCTTTCTCCATCTGCCCCACTATCCATGGGCCTGGGAAGTCCCCAGCTATGTCCAAATGAGGAATGAGGCTGCCCTCTTGGCGTGTGATGGCCGGCTGACTAGAGCTGGAGAGAGTGGTGTCTGGATGAAAATAGGCAGTGATATCCCAGTGCCAGCCTGTGTGCCCATCAGGGTGCTCCAGCCAGAGCCAGAGTCCCGGGATATCTGTGCTGCCTGGATGTGGGTTCATTCCAAAGTAGGTCTGAGCCCAGGAAGCAGTGTCAGGGGAGTGAGGAAAAGGCAGGGAAGCAGGAAATCCCCCCCAACAGCAGCCTGAGCTTGTAGCAAAGCTCGCCGACTCTGCCTGGGCATCACCGGTCAATGCAGGCAGCAGATGGGCCCCCTGACCCCTGACACGGCTGAGAGCACTGGATCCGAGGAGGGAACGGAGCTGAGCTGACAGGACCAACTCTCTGAGCTGGGGGCATTTTGCAAAGAAACCAAGAACCGCCTGCAGTGAGCTTTCTCCATCTGCCCCACTATCCATGGGCCTGGGAAGTCCCCAGCTATGTCCAAATGAGGAATGAGGCTGCCCTCTTGGCGTGTGATGGCCGGCTGACTAGAGCTGGAGAGAGTGGTGTCTGGATGAAAATAGGCAGTGATATCCCAGTGCCAGCCTGTGTGCCCATCAGGGTGCTCCAGCCAGAGCCAGAGTCCCGGGATATCTGTGCTGCCTGGATGTGGGTTCATTCCAAAGTAGGTCTGAGCCCAGGAAGCAGTGTCAGGGGAGTGAGGAAAAGGCAGGGAAGCAGGAAACCAACAGAAAGGGTATCACAGAACAGGAGAGGCCGCGAGCCCCAGGTAAGACTGCAGAGCGTGGCCAGCCAGGGGCGAGGGTCTGCAGTATTCATCCAGTGATCCTGGGCACTTCTAGAGGAGCTGAGAAAGTGTCAGTGAAAAGCAGAGAGAGGCAGACATTTGAGGTAAGAAAATATCACACAAAGGGAATGGCCCCTGAAGCTGCAGGTGGCCTTGCCACGGGCCAAGGGGATCCCATGGAAGGGTGCTGCTGGCATCTGCTGTGTGGGTGAACAGCACCACCACTAGCTGATCCTCCTTCATTGTTTTCCTGTCTTCTGTCCTCTGAAACCCTTGCTGTGTGCTCATCTTCTCTCATGCTCTTTCCTGTGACTGGAGCATCTGACTCATAACTCAGGGAGAATTTCCCACCCTTCCTTCCACTCCCTGCAGGCTTCTCTAGACTAGGATTTCTGAGCTGGACTCTTGTTGGCATTTGAAGTTAGATGATTCTTTGTGTGTGTAGAGGGGGGGTTGGGGGTGGGATGGGGTTGTGTCCTGTGTCGAGCAGCATCTCTGACCCTTACCCCTTTGGTGCCTGGACTGTTGGCTTAGAACATAGTCAAGACCTAGAGGTTGGGAGCTATGTTTTATTTTAGGATTTTAAGCCAGGGAAACAGCATCTCAAGTGACCCTGAGAGAACCGCTCCGAAGAGGCGAGGGGAGGAGCCAGGTTATACAGAACTTTTTCGACAAAGGGCAGGTAGTCTGAACATCAGAATTTAGGTAGGTTTAGTCACTCAGTCGTGTCTGACTCTTTCCGACCCCAAGGACTGTAGCCCACCAGGTCCTTCTGTCCATGGAATTTCCCAGGCAAGAATACTGGAGTGGGTTATCATTTCCTGCTCCAGGGAAGGACAACTCATAATACAGTGCTATCTAAGAAGATGAAAATGGATATTAAGAAACAGCTAGCCACCCGTGCTATAGTGCATAGGATGTGTTACATGTGCTAACTTAATCCTCCCAAAAACCCTAAACTGTGAATTATTTCCATTATATAAATAAGTAAGTAGGACCTGGAAGCACGGAAGCTGATACAGTGATTATCAATAGCTTTCAGCCTCCTTTCTCAAAGTCTCTACTAGCTCTAGGTAATGTGCTCGACTTGTTGGTGATCAATTTTTCCATCTCTTTGGAGATTCAAAAACAACATGCAGGCAGGACCTCCCTGGTGGTCCACCAGTGGTTATGTCTCCAGGGAGCATGGGTTCGATCCCTGGTCGGGGAACTAAGATCCCACATGCCATGTGGTGGGGCCAAAAAAAAAAAAAAAGGAAAACTAAAATAAATTAAGTATTTTAAACAAACAAACAGAATGTAGGCAAGATAGCCTGCCCCTCCTGACTGACCTTGTTCTTTCTCCAGAGCACTCCTGGCTTTGTAAGAACTCCGAGCTCTGTTTATTTAGTAATTACCATGGGTTAAGGGTCCCTCTGACATTTTCACAGGGGGAGGGAGTGGCCTCGAGTCCTCACCCCTTCCTCGGGTTTTTTGATTGTCGTTTCCTCTGCCTTTAAGAGAAAATTGCATAATGGCTGTCACTTAGGCACCGTCCCAAAATACTTAAACTACATTAATGCAAAAGGGCCATGTAAGGAAATAGCCTCAGATTTTACCTGCCAAGTTACAAAGCATAAAAGAGGACTCAGTGTTGTCTTTATTGAGCTTCCCTTCACAGAACAGTGGCACATGGGCATATGCACTGAGGTTCTTACCCATTCTCCAAGACCCGAGGCCAACGCAAACAGTGTCGAAGTCATTAATGAGATTTGGCCCCATTAGGCTCATGTAAACAGTTTTAATGAGTCTTCAAATCCTCTGTTAAAAATGTGTGTGTGTGTGTGCACATGCATATGTGTGTGTGTGTACAAGCATTTTGGTGTGCATTTCATGAGAATTTGAGCATTTTAAAGCGACTAACCACATTCACTTTAACACCTTCCCCTCCTCCCATGGCGCTGCTCTGGGGTGGTCCAAAAAGAAAGGTTTGATCTAAACTAGAGGCAGAAGGTGACAGAGTCAGGGATGTCACTTGTGGAGTGACAAGTCAACATCTGTCTGTGAGGACTAGCATGTCTTTGGATTTCTTTGGTTAAAAAGTCCCCCTCATTTTGCACTAGGGAACTACCCTGCCCTGCTTTCAATCTGTGTGGTTTGGACAAGATAGATTCCTTTTCCTTGGGCAGTTGGTTGGTTTAGTTGCTAAGTCGGGTTGGACTCTGTGACCCCACGGACTGTAGTCTTCCAGGCTTCTCTGTCCTTCGTATTTCCCAGGCAAGAATACTGGAGTGGGTTACCATGCCCTCCTCCAGGGGATCTTCCCAACTAAGAGAAGCTGGGTCTCCTGAGTTGCAGGCAGATTGTTTACTGACTGGCCCACCAGGGAAGCTCCTTTCGTTTGAGTTGGCTAATTGACATCACCCACTTCCCTGGTTATGGTGCTTGATTTCAGGAAGGGCACATGACCCAAATCAGTTCAACAAGATTTAATCCCAGAACTTTGGGTACAAGTATAGGGCCAGCAAGACCAAACCAATCAATCCTAAAGGAAAGCAATTGATTGGAAGGACTGAGGCTGAAGTTGAAGCTCCACTACTTTGGCCAACTCTTTGGAAAAGAACCTGATGTGGGGAAAGATTGAGGTCCGGAGGAGAAGGGGATGAGATGGTTGGATGGCATCACTGACTCAATGGACATGAGTTTGAACAAGCCCTGGGAGATGGTGAAGGACAAGGTAAGCCTGGTGTGCTGCAGTCCATGGGTCACAGGGTCGGACATGACTGAGTGGCTGAGAAACAGCAACATCAACAGGGTAAGAAAGTCTTGCTAGTCTCTCGTGGTGTCTTCCGTAGTCCAGATGGTAGCCATGCTTGCTGACACCTCCTACTGCAAAGACTGGAGACCCTCCCCTGAGGGTTTTTCTCTGATGTCATCAGCTCTTGCTTGGGGCAAACAGAGGTGCTGTGGAGGTAATGCCCCTGGGAACAGCACTCAGACAATCATGAGTAGGGGTTAGAGAATCTGTACCCTGTCAGGAAGCGTTGAACAGGAGGCTTCCTGTGTGCTGTTTTGGATCTATCAGGAATTCTCTGTTCCTTATTAATTCCTGAATATTCAGGAATTAAGGGGAGAGGCAAGCCTCTCCCGGGGGCTGAGGAATCCAGGCATTTCCTTCATTAGGTTTTCTATACGGTGATAAGTGCCCTCTTCCTTCTTGTGAGCCATACGGTAAAAGTGATTATTTACAACTCTCTCGCTCTCTTTAATATGGATCGCCTATGTTTTGTAAGTCTGGAATTTTAATCTTTATCTTTGCTGAGAATAACTATAGTATATATGCCCACATCATGCTGATTAAAACACCTCTGCTCCATCAGAGCTGTAGTCCTCATGTCTTGCTTTCTCTCTCTCTCTTTCTCTCTCTTGCCCTCTCTCTATTTTTCAGGCTGATCCCCTGGAGCGTGGAGGCTCTCTGAGTTCACTTTCCTGCCTGGGCTTCTAAGACCCTCTTGGGAAGGCGCTCTGCGCCTTCACCCCATCAAGAGGGCGCCTGAGGCTTTCATGAACAGAGCCAGCCCCATGGAGGGGCTTTATTGGCTTTCTGCATAAACCAAGGAATATCAGCCTGTTTCTCTCTCCTCTACTTTCTCATTGGTTGACTCCGGACCACCAGGTTCTGGTCCATTAAAGGACCTCAACAGTACCCCAACTCCCTTGACCCTGAAATGGGACACGTGCTCTGTTCTATGCCGAGAGGAGTGTGGACTGAATCATCTCATAGAGGTCCAAGTGCAATTGACCATCAATTGCCCATAGTGATAACCTGCTCCCTGTCACACCTTCCTTCCTTTCCCTTCTCCATCCATCCTCCAACCCGAGTTTTCTGAGGTCACTTCCCAAATAAACCACTTCCACTTGAATTCTTATCTCAGTGTTTCTGAGGAAACCCAGCCTAAGAAAGAGACCCACCCATGTTGCCAGGAGAGGGCAAGGACCTGCGTCAGAATTAAGTCAACACAGAAGATAAAAAGCAGAGGAAGAGAGAGAATGAGATACATATTCTTCATGGCATCATATTGGGCATCTGGATCCAGCCATGCCTGAAGGTTGCATTACCCTCAGATTGGCTCCAGGACAAAACGTGTTAGTGCAGGATTCCGAGGTCTTTTTTGCAACTCTTCATATTTCCTTTCTGTGTTTTCCTGCATGGCCTCAGATATCCATTCCCGGTGTCCTGGCATCAGCTCATATGGTCCAGTGATAGGAATGCATTCAGAGGGCTACTGGAGCTTGCCTTATCTGAGGGAGCATTTGAGCCACCAGGGTGGCAGACAGTTCAAATCCTTCACTGCAATTTCAGGCAAATAACCTTCTGGCAGCTTCCTTTTCCCTGTTGTGCTCTTGTCTGCCAGCCAATCTGAGGCCTGGCCATCCCTCAGGAGATGTTAACTCATCTCCCTCATCTGCTTGACTGACTGTCATCTTGACACATCACTGAACTGGTGATGAAGCCCTTAATTAGTGCATGGCTTCAGGCCTTGCGTTTTGCCACCTCTTCTTCTATTTGCCCTCTCTGCCCCTCTCTCTCTCCCCTTCTTTTCATCTCCAAAGAGGAAACCCTACCTGCTGTTTCAGGATGACTATACTGTTTCTTTGACTCTCCACCCCTCCGCTTACTGCCTTCTTCCCAAGTCATGGGGTCAGAGCCATCTACACTCACCATGGACCAGGTCCAAGCAGAACGTCTTTCAATACTATCCCATTGCGTCTCCCACCCAAACCCCTGAGAAGGCAACCAGAATGCCCAGACAAGGACACAAACTCACCAAAGTTACACTTGCTGATTTCAGCCCCAGACCAGCCCCTCCTCTGTTGCTTGCTTGCTGGGTGAATTATGTAGCCTTCCTATTTTGCAGGCTACTTATTTCCCAGGACGGGAAAGAGTAGTTTACTTTAGCCAGCCAGCGCATCAACATGCATTCATGGGACACTGTCAGGGAATCTTAAGAGGGACTTCTCGGTGGTCCAGTGGCTAAGCATCCGCCTGCCAGTGCAGGGGGGATGGGTTCCGGCCCTGGTCTGAGAAGATCCCGCATGCCACTGGGCAAGTAAGCCCTTGAGCCACAACTACTGAAGCCTGGGCATTCTAGAGCCCACGCTCTGCAAAAGAGAAGCCACTGCAATGAAAAACCCATGCAGCAAAACTGGGGAGTAGCCCCCACTGGCTGCAGCTAGAGGAAGCCCATGCATAGCAATGAAGACCCAGTGCAGCCAGATGGATAAATAAAATTTGACGGGAAAGAGTAGTTTACTTTAGCCAGCCAGCGCATCAACATGCATTCATGGGACACTGTCAGGGAATCTTAAGAGGGACTTCTCGGTGGTCCAGTGGCTAAGCATCCGCCTGCCAGTGCAGGGGGGATGGGTTCCGGCCCTGGTCTGAGAAGATCCCGCATGCCACTGGGCAAGTAAGCCCTTGAGCCACAACTACTGAAGCCTGGGCATTCTAGAGCCCACGCTCTGCAAAAGAGAAGCCACTGCAATGAAAAACCCATGCAGCAAAACTGGGGAGTAGCCCCCACTGGCTGCAGCTAGAGGAAGCCCATGCATAGCAATGAAGACCCAGTGCAGCCAGATGGATAAATAAAATTTAAAAAAACCCCTAAGAGTCCTGTGACTCTAGTGAGATAAAGTTCCCTTCTATAAGTGATCCAAGCATACCTGGAGAGAGATATGTGAGGTGCTATTACAACTGAGAGGTCCCCGAGAAGAGCATGACCAGTGACTGGATGGCATGCTAATTCTGCAATAACTCTTCCAGCTCAAGAAAAAGAAGCTGCTAATAAACACATTATACTCTTTGTTTCCCCTAAGAAACTTCCTACTGGAAACTATTGCCAAGCTTTTTCCATTTGGAAAATATTGACGCATCTTCCAGGAGACATTGAAGATTGAGCACTCACAGATGGCAACCCCATCATTTCTCTGCAGAGAGAAGATGAGTGTGGATTTCTACTAAACATAATTGAACGGGGAGGAATTTTTTGTGGGCAGAGGATAGGGGCAAACCATCTTTGAGTTAAGGAGCCATTCTTAGGCTAGCTCCTTTCCTGAAGGGAATAAGTGGTCAAGGGTTGCACTCAGCCATCTGACCCTGGTCCTTCTGCTCCCACTCAGCAGTGCCACCTTAGACTCTGCTCCTTCCAGAAGTTCAAAGCCCTCCTCCATGACGTTGGCTAAATGCAATAATTCCCTCAGTCGAACCATAATACCAGGTGCCAAGTGTATAATATGGACAAAAAGGAGGAGGGGGAAAAAAAAAAAGACAGACCATTTGGCTATTGCAGAACTCTGGGAACTGGAAGCCCATGTTTTGTAGCATTCAACTTCCATTCATGATCCTTTGTGGGTTGTGTGTTTTTTTTTTTTTTTTTTTAAGTTATCCCTGACTGAAATTGGAAAACAAAGACCGTTCTTTCATTTCCACAGTGAGACAATGGTATTACTGGCCCTGTATGGACTGTGTAACTCAGAGGAATCGAGTTTCCTGACATCTTGTAGCCTCAGCAGCCTCTTTAGAAAAAGGTGTATGTGTGGGGGGGAATCAAGTTTATTTTAAAGGTCTGTGGTAAAGATCAGTGAGAAGATGTGTGTCAAAAGTTTAGCTCAGGGAGCTTCCCTGGAAGTCCAGTGGTTAAGACTCCGAGCTCCCAATGCAGGGGACCTGGGTTTGATCCCTGGTCAGGAAAGTAAGATCCCATATGCTGCAACTAAGAGATCCCACACGTGGCAATGGAGATCCGCAGGACTAAGGTCTGCTGCAGTCAAATAAGTAAATCTATTAAAAAAAAAATGTTCAGTACAGGGCCTGCATACAGTGGGGCTCAGTAAGAGTTGGGTGTTGTATGTTTCATATGCATTAACTATCAGAGTTGCAAGCAACAGCAGCTGTGCATGCTCAGTTGCATCTGACTCTGCGACCCCATGGTCTGTCGCCCGCCAGGCTCCTCCATCCATGGGATTCTCCAAGCAAGAATACTGGAGCGGGTTGCCATGCCCCCCCCCCACCCCCC
>SJYX01010564.1:251621-281351 GCA_006410675.1 Oreotragus oreotragus | reverse complement strand
GGGTGTGCCCCCCCCCCCCCCCCCCCCCCCCGCCAGGGAATCTTCCCAACCTAGGGATCGAAATTGCGTCTTCTGCATTGGCAGGTGGGTTCTTTACCACTGTGCCTCCTGAGCCACCTGGGAAGTCCCGTGAGAGTAGCAAATGTCAGTAACCAGTGCAGGGATGCCACATTCTGGGCCACGGCACATGTGGGCACTGGAATTGAGTGCAGTTGCCCAAGGACGAAACTTTCACAGGTAATGCATTTTCAGATGAGAGAACAAAGCCTCAGAAAGTTTGCTAAGCTAAAAGGGGCTATCATACCTTTGTACAATGCTTTCTTAACTGAAGTCACACCGATTTGTGTTTGAATTACACCTTGGCCTTTTAGGATCTGGATATCCTCAAGTAACTTGTTCTCTGGATTCCAGGTTTTTCAACCCTAAAATGGGGATGACTATACATCCTATTTTGCCATATTGTCTCTTTAGTCTAATCTGGTACCTTATAGAACCAAGCAGAGGGACTTCCCTTGTGGTACAGTGATTAAGACTTTGACTTCCAAAGCAGGAGGTGCAGGTTCGATCCCTGGTTGCGGGAGCTAGGATTTCCCAGGCTTCATGGCCCCAAAACCCAAATATAAAACAGAAGCAATATTGTAACAAATTCAATAAGGACTTTAAAAATGGTCTGCATCAAAAAAATCTTAAAAAAAAAAAAAAGATCCAAGCAGAACACTGACTGATATGGTCATTAATACAAAATCCATATTGTAACAATATAATTATTAGCATCAATAATGATAGCAATGTCCACTTGGATATAAGTAGCACTGATGCAATTGAATGAAAGATTCCAGAATAAGAAATATGTAAAATATCACTACCAGCTCTTCAATCATCCGCTCACAAAATATTTATTTTCCTACCATGTTCTATACACTACTCTGCAGTAAACATGACTGATAAGGTCCCTGGCCCCACAGAACTTCATGAGGGGCAGATTTGCAGCATGAGACAATAAACAGAAAAACCAGTAGGCATGAAAATATTGAACCCAGCAGGTAATGATCAGCTCTGAGAAGTGAAACTGCACACGGTAAGGAGAGAGGGTGAAAGAGAGATAGATGGAGGTAGGACTTCATTAAGTGGTGGTCAGGAGAAGTCTTTCTGATGAGATGACGTTTGAGCAGAGGCCTATAGGAAGTGTTCTTTGGCCACCTGATGTGAAGAGCTGACTCATTGGAAAAGACCCTGATGCCGGGAAATATTGAGGGCAGGAGGAGAAGGGGGCGACAGAGGATGAGATGGTTGGATGGCATCACTGACTCAATGGACATGAGTTTGAGCAAGCTCTGTGAGATAGTGAAGGACAGGGGAGCCTGGCGCGCTGCAGTTCATGGGGTTGCAGAGAGTCAGACATGACTGTGCGACTGAACAGCGGAAAGTATTGGAGTGACTGTGTGGATATGTGGGGGGAGGAGCATTCCTGGCAGAGGGAAGGGCCAGTGCCACCGTCCTGAGGCTGGTGGTTGGGGGTGGGGAGGACAGAAAGCTAATGGAGCTGAGGAGGTCCAGGGAAGAGTCCTCACACCGCACAGTACGTGCTCACAATAGGTGCACTCATCACCCTTATTAAGGCTGGTCTCAGAATCCTGCTGGGTAGCACCATCTGTCTGAGACATTGTGCTTGGGGAAGGGCAGGGTCACAGTTCTCAATGTTACATGACTTAGGGGTTCCAGCTAGAGGGCCTTCCAGCCCTCCTGGAAGTCACACCCTCAGCATTTGATAGAAATACTTCTGGTGAGACAGAAAGCAGGAGAACCCCAGCCACGTGGCCTGGCTGCAAGGTGTATTAGGCAGAGCTTTGGAATGGCTTCCCACCCACAGTTTTCCTGGGACTTGATGCCAACGATCCCCAGGGCTCCCTCCCTGGGTTGCATCATTTGTGACGTCCGCGGCTGGAGTGCCCACATTAACAGCCCTCTGCTGCCCAGATGGTTGGGGGACACAGGAAGACAGAGGGGTCAGCAGCATGGGTGGCTTTGCTGGAGTACGGCCCTTCCATCTGCAAAGCCAGCAAAGGCCACAGCCAGAACCAGAGTACCTGCTTCCATCATGAGTGCTGTCAACTCCCTGCCTTCTGGAAGCTGGGAATTCCCTAAGACCAAAGGTCTGAGATGTGCAGAAGAGGATCATCAGATGGAATGTGTCCTGGCCTCGTATTCATCCTCATTTGTTGGATGCTCCAAGGGGCTTGCGTCCAGATTTACAGGAAAGTGCTCCCAGTACCCAGTGGGTAGCTGGGCGGCTGAGTCCCTGTTAAGTTGTGCCCAGTTAGGGATGGTGGCACTGATGCTAAAGAACCCACCTGCCAGTGCAGAAGACGTAAGAGATGCAGGTTCGATCCCTGGGTTGGAAAGATTCCCCTGGAGAAGGAAATGGCAACCCACTCCAGTATTCTTGCCTGGAAAATCCCATGGACAGAGGAGCCTAGCGAGCTAGGTCCATGGAGTTGCCAAGAGTTGGACATGACTGAAGTGACTTGGCATGCACGTACACGGATGTCTTCACAGGGTGATGGAACCAAAGTGCTGGCCACTGTGCCGAGTCCTTTACAGGAAAGATTCCCTTGAATGTTCACAAGAGGACTACAAAGGGGGAGGGGGACTATTGTCACAATATCTCCTCTCTGCAGAAGTTAAGTAATGACCTGTAAGTCACATATCTCTTTAAGACAGTCAGGACTTGAGTTCAAGTGGTCTGAATCCAGAGTGCACCACCCTTTTTTTTTTTTTTAAATTAAAAAAAAATCTGTTTGGCTGAATCTTAGTTGAGGCATGAGGGATTAGTTCTCTGACCAGGAGTCTAACCCAGACCCCTTGCACTGGGAGTACAGATGAGTCTTAGGCACTGGACCACCAGGGAAGTCCCCATCTCCCTTATATACAGCAACACTGCTCACTTGTACATCTCTGTCCCAGGGGTCCATGCACTTCATGTAAAGAGCCAAATAATAATTATTTTGGCTTTGTATGGAGGGATGTGAGAGCTGGACCATAAAGAAGGCTGAGCATCAAAGAACTGATGCTTTCAAACTCTGGTGCTGGTGAAGACGCTTGAAAGTCCCTTGGACAGCAAGGATGTCAAACCAGTGAATCCTAAAGGAAATCAAACCTGAATATCCATTGGAAGGACTGAGGCTGAAACAAAAACTCCAACATTTCAGCCACCTGATGTGAAGAGCCGACTCACTGGAAAAGACCCTGATGCTGGAAAAGATTGAGGGCATGAGGAGAAGGGGGTGACAGGATGAGATGGTTGGATGGCATCATCAACTCAATGGACGTGAGTCTGAGCAAACTCTGATAGTGAAGGACAGGGAAGCTTGGTGTGCCGTAGTCCATGGGGTTGCTTGCTCAGACACGAGTAAGCAGCTGAACACCACCACCAGCTATGTAGTATCTGTCACAGCTACTCAACTCTGATCCGGTAGTGAAGAAGCAGCCTTAGACAATATGTAGTTGGATGTGTGTTGCTGCATTCCAGTAGAACTTCATTTACAAACACAGGAAGAATGCTGGAATTGGCCCCTGGGCCATACATTGCTACCTCCATATAGACGGTCATCCACTGTGCCTTGTACAGAGCTTATCATGGCACCCTTCATTGGTTCCAGGCATGACTCAGTGTCTCAGCCATATCATCTAGGACCCAGATTCATTTCACATTTTGCTCACCCATCCTTAGTCTTATTGGCTTTCCATGATTATACTTGCTGCTTCATGGTCACAGGGCTTCCCTGATAGCTCACTTGGTAAAGAATCTGCCTGCAATGCAGGAGACCTGGGTTCGATCCCTGGGTTGGGAAGATCCACTGGAGAAGGGATAGGCTACCCACTCCAGTATTCTTTCCTAGAGAATTCTATGGAGGAGGCTGGTGGGCTACAGTGGGCTACAGTCCATGGGGTCACAGAAAGTCAGACGTGACTGAGCAATTAACACAACATCTGCGAGACTCACAATGATCAGTTTTAGGAACGATTGGGAGGGGAAAGTCCAGCCTGCAGAAGCTTCTCAAACACCTTAGAACTTGTGTTAGCCTCTGAGGTATGAGGCGTGGTGAGAGCAGGGAGCTGAGACCGCAGTTAGGAGGCTGTCAGTCACTCTTAATACCCAACTTCAGAGAGGCAGGTGTCAGCCCCAGAGTAGGGGCAGGAGGGGTTCCTGGGGAGGAGACAGGTGTGAAAGGGAAGGAGGATTTAGCAAATAGGTCCGGCCTCCTCCCAGGCTCAGGCAGTGAGATTCCTGTGGTTTCAAAGCACTGGGATGTTCTCACATTGAAACCACAGAGGACGATAGACTTTTCAGAGCTGGCCCCCAGAATTACTCGGGGACTTGATCTGCCAGACTCTTAATTGCCATGAAACCCACATCCAAATAGGTCTTCAGGTGCAAGAAACTGCATGTGGAGAAATCAGAAGTGCTCGTGAGCTAAATTAAGTCTGTGTTGCTCACACCTTCCTGGTGATGAGACAGGAACATGAGACCCCTTTCAAAGTATAGGAGGCCTGAAGTGAGAAATTGGTTCTCTGCTTAGATAATGGTGTTTTGAGATCTGGGGATGAAAAATATGTATATAGAAGAAATGTGCGTTAGACACTTGCATGCCTTTAGTCAAGAGCTGTTGACTGGAAGCCTACTCTGTGCCAAGAACTATTCTAGTGTTTAGTGATTTGGCACTGAAAAAACGAGGTAAGGGACTTCCCTGGTGGTCCAGTGGCTAAGACTCCAAGCTCCCAGTGGAGGGGGCCTGGGTTCGATCCCTGGTCAGGGAACTAAGATTCTGGAATGCCACAACTAAAGATCCCACACGCTGCAGCACAGCTAAATAAGTAAATGAAAACAAATAAATCTTCCTTAAAAAAGTAATAGGTGGAAACCTCATTCCTTGTGAAGCTTACTTTCTGGTGGGGGAGAGACAGGAAATTTAATAAATAAGACCGCTTCATTACTATTAAGCCATTTCACTTCTCTTCATCTATTTCCCACTTATAAAATCATTTCCTATGACTCACTATGTATTGGGGGCCATGCTGTGATGGTTCACTTTATGTGTCAATCTGGCTGAGCCACCATGCCCAGATATTGGATCAAATATTATTCTGGATGTTTCTGTGAGGCTAATTTTGAGATGAAAGGAACATTTTAATCAGTATACTCAGTAGAAAGCAGATTGCTCTCAATAATGTGGGTGGGCCTCATCCAATCAGCTGATGGTCTGCCAGCAGATAACCTTTGAACTTGACTGTAATATCAGCTCTTCCCCACGTCTCTGCAGCTCTACCCTGCAGATTTTGAACTCATCAGCCTCCATTATCCAGTGAGCCAATTCCTAAAAATAAATCTCACTCTAGACATATATACAACCTGTTGGGTTCTGCTTGTCTTGGGAACCCCAGCTAGATATTGTGCAAAGGACTTTCATCCCCTTTGATTCTCTCACAACCCTGTGAAGTAGGTCTCTATTTTCATCCCCACTTTACAGGTGAGCACAATGGAGCTCCTTTAGATTGAGTCTACAACCAAGGCTAGATAGTGGGTAAGAAGCAAAGTCAGGATTTGGAACATAGGTTGTGTGAACTCAACGTCTACACCCAGAATCCAAGAAACCCACTCAGTCCCAGCAGCCACGTGGTACAGCCACTCCATGTGGTGTCATGCTTGAAAGTGGAGGGTCTTTCATTTTGCCAGTGATAATGTTCCACACCTTTTCTGGGCAACAAACGAGCAGTGTGGTTTGAATTACATTTATGGCAAGATTGATTATAAGGGGCTTCCCTGATTTAAAACAAAAACAAAAACAAAAAACCTTCGCCTGACTCTCGGAACAATCTCGGACTCAAAGAGTCACACTGAAGAGAAATTTAATGAGGCAAAATCCTTTCTCCTCTGCTGCTACTGCTGCTAAGTCGCTTCAGTAGTGTCTGGCTCTGTGTGACCCCATAGACAGCAGCCCACCAGGCTCCCCGGTCCCTGGGGTTCTCCAGGAAAGAACACTGGAGTGGGTTGCCATTTCCTTCTCCAATGCATGAAAGTGAAAAGCGAAAGGGAAGTCGTTCAGTCGTGTCCGACTCTTCGCGACCCCATGGGCTGCAGCCCACCAGACTCCTCTGTCCATAGGATTTACCAGGCAAGAGTATTGGAGTGGGGTGCCATTGAGAGAAAAAAATCCTAGAACCAGTGAGCTTCTACTAAAGGTAAGCACTGGGATGTGCTTCATATAATTTGGTGGTGAAAAGTGTAGCCCTAGCAACTGTCTGGCGCTAGTGGTAAAGAATCTGCCTGCCAATACAGGAGACACAAGTTCAATCCCTGGGTTGGGAAGATCCTCTGGAGAAGGAAATGGCAACCCATTTCAGTCTTCTTGCCTGGAAAATCTCCTGGAGAGGAGCCTGGTGCACTACAGTCCACAGGATCCCAAAAGTATTGGACACAACCGAGCACAGACCTACACAGCGATTGTCTTGCCTGGCTTCAAACCTGAGCTTCCCGACCAACTGGCTGTGTGACTCTGGGAAACTTCCTTTAACCACTCTGAGCTTCGGCTTCCTAGCAGTAACTCTAAAAATAAATATTCACCTGCCGAGAGGCCTGAAGAGACTTAAATACAGCAGCACATGTAAAGTACAGTTCTGGCAAAGTGTAAATGTTTAAGTAACGTCAGTTCTTGTTTTGGGGGTAGCAAGGATGGATCCATATTTTATAGACTGTGAGCTTGTGTAATGTTTGTGTATGCGTGTTGGGAGGGAGATGTTATTTAAAGAAAATAACCAAACGAACTAGGGAGGCTAGGGGGTCAGTGTAATTCAAGGGCCCTGGAGCCTAAGGTCTGTAGTCTATCTAGCCTTTTGCTATAACAGCAATATTTCCCCTTTTTCATCTCCAGGTTACCAAAGAAATAAATGGCTTATAATAGTGCTCCTTTAATTTCCAAATCCCACTTGGTTATTTTCCTGACACTGGGATATCTCAGGGGATTAGGCCACGAGTCTTGCAATGATGTGACTCTCAGAAAACAAAATTGCTATAAGCCCCTTCTCTGAAATGGGGCTTTTGGCCTCCTCCTTCTGGGTACCCCCAGCGCCTGTGATCTTCTCCCTCCACCCCCAGGGTTCTCCCCTCTCAGGAAATAGACAGGCTTTAAAAAATTAATTCTTGAAGGGACAAGGTTGGGCTGGTGGGTGGGGGCTGTGGCTGGGATGTTTTTTTTTTTTTTTTTTAAGAGCTGGTTTCAGTTTTGTAACAGTGTTCTCTTGGGCAACCAAGGTGTGTCCTTCTTTACCTGATTCTTGACAGAGAGTGAGGCAGAGATAAAAATAAAAAAAAAAAAAAATGGAAGAATACTTTCACCCCTGCTGCAAATGATTGATTGTTAATGTGATAATTTCCACTTTTTGGAGTTGTCCTTTCTACCTTCTTATGTGATCTTTGCCGCAGTTCTGTCACATTAACTAGATTGGGGTTGATCCTGTGTTACAGATGGGGAGATTGAAGTTCATAAGACTTGGAGGCTGGCAGGTTCCACGGAATGAGAAGTGGAGCAGAATCCACATCTCTTAGTGCCTTACCTTATGTATTTTCCATCAAGTCTCAGAGATCCTTGGGATGGCTGGGTATTTTTAGCTCCATTTTACAGATGAGAAAACTGAGCCCCAGAAAAGTGAGATGCCTTGTCTAAGATCACTTCAGCTATCATTACCATCATTATCATCATTCATTCGAGTTACAATAACAATAGCAATGACAACAACAAAAATAATAATAGCCGTGGGCCCTGTGTTATACAGGCTTCCCTGATGGCTCAGATGGTAAAGAATCTGCTGCAGAGCAGGAGACCAAGTTTCAGTCCTTTGGTTGGGAAGATCCCCTGGAGAAGGGAATGGCTACCTACTTGTATTATTGCCTGGAGAATCCCACGGACAGAGGAGACCAGCAGACTACAGTCCATAGGGTCACAAAGAGCTGGATATGACTGAAGCGATTTAGCACACACACACATATGGATTTGGAGGGAATTCAATTCAGCCCATAACATGTTCCAAAGAAATGCCATACTATGATCCTATCATAATAACAATATCACCCCCTTTCATTTGCCATAAATAGAAGCACTGCATGAAGGGTGTTCAGTATTTGTTGAATACAAGATAGAATGATCGTACAATAAGTATAATTAAGACAAAATTATTTTGTAACATTATAAGTAGTTACTTGTTAAAGACTCTGAGCCTGAAGTTCCTCTCTCGTTCTCAGTAGGGAGCTCACAAGTTCTAGAGGGGTGTTAAAGATATATTAGTCACTGGGAATTTCTGCTGTACTCTATTAGAAGGACTAGAGAGAATTATAAGGTGAATAATTCTCTTTATGTGAGTCAGCATTATTTTCATGCCTCCTAAAATATTCTCCCATTCCACTGATGGTCTGTGTTCTATGTTCGAGGAAACACTACCCACAGGACAAAGTTATAACTGTCAGGAACAGAGTCTTCCTGATTTCACTCCCTGCCCGTCCCCTGCGTGTTGTCCCACCTCCTGTGCTCCAGCTGGCTCAAGCATGACAAATGGGCCCACACTTCTCCATCTTTTCATACTTTCCTCTGCCTCTACTAGGAACATCTGCCTCCACTCTACCAGCCTGCTAAACTCTTTTTCATCCCTCCATACCCATCCAAAGATGTCCCTCAGTTCAATTCAGTTCAGTCGCTCAGTCGTGTCCGACTCTTTGCGACCCCATGAATCGCAGCACGCCAGGCCTCCATGTCTATCACCATCTCCCGGAGTTCACTCAGACTCACGTCCATCAAGTCCGTGATGCCATCCAGCCATCTCATCCTCAGTCGTCCCCTTCTCCTCCTGCCCCCAATCCCTCCCAGCATCAGAGTCTTTTCCAATGAGTCAACTCTTCACATGAGGTGGCCAAAGTACTGGAGTTTCACCTTTAGCATCATTCCTTCCAAGGAATCACAGGGCTGATCTCCCTCAGAATGGACTGGTTGGATCTCCTTGCAGTCCAAGGGACTCTCAAGAGTCTTCTCCAACACCACAGTTCAAAAGCATCAATTCTTCGGCACTCAGCCTTCTTCACAGTCCAACTCTCACATCCATACATGACCACTGGAAAAACCATAGCCTTGACTAGGCGGACCTTAGTCGGCAAAGTAATGTCTCTGCTTTTGAGTATGCTGTCTAGGTTGATCATAGCTTTCCTTCCAAGGAGTAAGTGTCTTAATTTAATGGCTGCAGTCACCATCTGCAGTGATTTTGGAGCCCCCAAAAATAAAGTCTGACACTGTTTCCACTATTTCCCCATACATAAGTTAAAAAAGTAGAACAGAAGCTACCATTCGGAGTACAATTCCACTTTAAAGAGAAAAAATACAAACATTTCTAGAAGTCATACATACACATGTATTAAAAAGCAATAGGGATATAGTGATTTATTTCCTTTTTTGCTGATCTGTGTTTTCTGATATTTTTGACAGACAACATGTATTCTTTGTAATCCTGATAAAAAGTTACTTTTGATGTTCTAAAAGAGCAAGTGTCTTCATATTTTCTTTTGGGAACTCTTCTTGAATAGCATCGTGCCCCACAAGATACACAAACACAAACACACACACACACACTCATACAAACATGTTCCGGGCAGCCAAAGAATATCCCATTTTGCTAACTTTGCATTTTGCACATAACTCTGTTACTTCATCAATCACATTGTTTTGAAATTATCTAAATTATCATCTATTTACGAATCTCCTTCCCATCCCAGTCTGTGAGGCAGTATCCTTTACATGCTAAGACTACGGATTCTGGGGTCACAATTCCTGGGATTGAATTCTGGACCCTCCACATCATCCATTCATTCAGAGACTATTAAACATTTATGAAACATCAGGAGCCACCAGGTCACAAAAAGTCTGACATGACTGAGGACGAGGCACAGCACTGCACAGTCAGTCCAGACTTTGTAGAAAAGGCAACTTTTGAGTAAGAATTTGCAAGAAGTGCATATCACTGGTGGAAGGACATTCCAGGGTCCAGGAAGAGTCAGCACAAAAGCAAAAGCGTGCCTAGTGCTATGGACTGAATGCTGCCATGCTGTGCTCTGTCCTGTCTGACTCTTTTGCGACCCCGTGGACTATAGCCCACCAGGCTCCTCTGTCCATGAAACTCTCCAGGCAAGGATACTGCAGTGAGTGGCTATTTCCTCCTCCAGGTGGTTCCCAGCTCAGGGGCAGAACTCACGTCTCCTGCATCTCCTTTGTTACAGGTGGATTCTTTACCACAGAGCCACCTGGGAATCCCTGAACAGTGACTCCCAAATCCTTATGTTGAAGCCCTAGCCCCCACGTGACTGCATTTGAAAACAGGACCTTTAAAGAAGTAATTAGGGTCAAATGAAGTCATCAGAGTGGACTGTGATCCCAGAGGACTGGTGTCCTTATGAAAACAGGAAGACTCCAGCAGGGTGTACACACTGCGAGAAGGCCCTAAGTGGGCCCCTGAGAAAGAAGCCATCTATTAATACTAGCTGGAAGGAGATACTTCACCAGAAACCAGTCCTGGTGATACCAAGGCCTTGGACTTCCAGCCACCAAAACAGTAAGAAAATACATATCTGTTGTTTAAGTCTCCCAGTCTGTGGGATTTATGGAGGCCCATGAGAAGAAAGCTGAGTGCCAAAGAATCGATGCTTTTGAACTGTGGTGTTGGAGAAGACTCTTGAGAGTCCCTTGGACTGCAAGGAGATCCAACCAGTCCATTCTGAAGGAGATCAACCCTGGGATTTCTTTGGAAGGAATGATGCTAAAGCTGAAACTCCAGTACTTTGGCCACCTCATGCGAAGAGTTGACTCATTGGAAAAGACTCTGATGCTGGGAGGGATTGGGGGCAGGAGGAGAAGGGGACGACCGAGGATGAGATGGCTGGATGGCATCATGGANAATGATGCTAAAGCTGAAACTCCAGTACTTTGGCCACCTCATGCGAAGAGTTGACTCATTGGAAAAGACTCTGATGCTGGGAGGGATTGGGGGCAGGAGGAGAAGGGGACGACCGAGGATGAGATGGCTGGATGGCATCATGGACTCGATGGACGTGAGTCTGAGTGAACTCCGGGAGATGGTGATTGACAGGGAGGCCTGGCGTGCTGCGATTCATGGGGTCGCAAAGAGTCGGACACGACTGAGTGACTGAACTGAACTGAACTGATGCAGATGAATATATCTCATATTTCGGAAAACTGGCAAGGAAACCAGTGTAACCTGGGCAGATTGAGGGATGTGGGGTGTGGTGGATGATGGTGTGGTGGAAAGAGGGAAGCCCTGATGAGATGGGGGAGTGGGGTCCTGAGAGGCCTTACGACTCATTGTATGGATGTGATTTTTGCTCGAAGGGAACTGGGGAGCCACAATGGGGTTTTGAGCTGAAGGCTGACACACTCTGAACAGTGGTCCAAAAACATCGATTGCTGAGAATAAATGGTAGTGGAAAGAATAGAGTTGGGGAGAGCAGTTGGAGGCTGGTGAAATAACAGGGGGAGATGGTAGTGGCTGGGGTGCTCGTAGAGGAGAGAGAGAAGATGTCAGATGGACAACTGGTCAAGGATTGAGTGTACGGGTGTGAGACCAAGAGGAGTCAGGCTGGACTCGGGTTTACGAGATGAGGAATCGGAGAGAAGCAGCCACTGATGGCTGAGAAGGGAAGGCTGAAGTTCAGTGATTCTCAACCAGGGGTGACGCTGCCGCCCCACCCTCCCTGAATTGACATCTGGAGACAGTGTGTGTTGTCAAGAACCGGGACACGCTGCTGGCTTCTAGTGGGTAGAGGCCAGGAATGCTATTAAACGCATTTGCACAGGAAGCCCCCACCACAGATAAATGATCCAGCCCGAAAGTCAACAGTCCTGAGGTTGAGGAATCTTCGTGCAATAAGAGGGGTGAGGCTGGGCTGATGGAGAGACATATATCACAAGGAAGACCAACAGTGAAGCTTTGGGGAGTTCCCTGGTGGTCCCGTGGCTAAGACTCCATGCTTCCACAGCAGGGCACTCAGGTATGATCCCTGGTTGGGAAACAAAGATCCTGCATGCCACGCAGTGAAGCCAAAAAACAATAACAATTATATTTAAAAGAAGTTACGTTTTGGACATATTCACTTCCCTGTTTGGTTCTATGTGTGCTGGCTGTGTGATGTTGGGAAATCAATTTACCTCTCTGGACCTCAGTTTTCTCATCTGCACAATGGGATGAAATTTCTACCTACCTTATAGGTGGGTCGTGGGGTATAAAAGTAAAGCAATCAGAATGGAGCACAGAGTACGTGCTCCATACAGTCTAGCTATGATCATCGGAGGGGAGAATGTGCCTTATTCTTTGTGTATCCCCAGCACTAAGAACAAAGCTGGGCACAGAGTAGGTACTCAGTGGATATTTGTTGATTGAAGCATCAAACAGATGGCAGGGTTTCTATCTGACTCCGTGGACAGCAAGGAGATCAAACCCGTCGATCCTCAAGGAAACCAACCCTGAATACTTATTGGAAGGACTATTGCTGAAGCTGAAGCTCCAGTACTTTGGCCACCTGATGCAAAGAGACTACTCATTGGGAAAGACCCAGGTGCTGGGAAAGATTGAAGGCAGGAGGAGAAGGGGATGGCAGAGGATGAGATGGTTGGATGGCATCACCGACTCAATGGACATGAGTCCGATCAAACTCCAGGAGACGGTGAAGGACAGGGAAGCCTGGCTTGCTGCAGTCCATGGGGCCACAAAGAGTCAAACATGACTGAGCAACTGAACATGTCTGTTCAGACAGGCCTTCCAAAGAAGTTCCTGCCGGCTCTGCCTAAAGCCTGGGCTTTGTTAAAAAATGCAATTTCATTCATTTATGGTTTTGTAGTTTATAATTCAAAGGGCTTTTGGTGTCAAATTTTGTTGGCTGATTATTTAATAGACATTTTATTGGGTCAGCCAAGAAAGTGATCATGCATCCTTTCAATTGCACCCTATGCGAGGACTGTAAATGGAGTTCATCCATGTGTTTCTGCCCAGAAAGCACTTCTTCTGGGCCCTGATCTCTCCTTAAATTTTGTTGGCTGATTATTTAATAGACATTTTATTGGGTCAGCCAAGAAAGTGATCATGCGTCCTTTCAATTGCACCCTATGCGAGGACTGTAAATGGAGTTCATCCATGTGTTTCTGCCCAGAAAGCACTTCTTCTGGGCTCTGATCTCTCCTGCTTGGCTTCTCCTGGAGCCTGATGTGAGCGATTCCACAACCTTCCTGTCCCTTTACCTCGTAAACCACGAGGGTGCTCTCACGAACACCAAACTTCAACTTGCCAATGTGCAACTATGTGTGCGCAATTGTATGTGTGCAGCTGTGTGTCAGCGACCAGGATGGGAGGGTGGGAAGGAGGCTACTTCTTCAAGAGTCAAGCGTACAAAACCCCTGTCTTCAAGCCACTCAGATTTCAAAGGCCTGTGTCTGTTAGTATGACTTCAGGTGCAGGCAATAAAATCAGCTGAAGCGAGACGTCTAGTGTTTGAGTTGTCATATGTGTATGCATCTGTACGATATAAAATCTGGCATAACATCACCCAGCGGAAGAGCAGTCCCAGTGCTGGTTCATTCAATGGTTCAAAGTGTGAAAGTGTTAGTGGCTCAGTGATGACCGAGGCTTTGCGACCCCATGAGCTGTAACCCACCAGGCTCCTCTGCCCATGGGGTTTTCCAGGCAAGAATACTGGAGTGGGTAGCCATTCCCTTCTCCAGGGGACCTTCCCAACTCAGGGACCAAACCTGGGTCTCCTGCATTGCAGGCAGATTCTTTACCACCCAAGCCACTAGGGAAGCCCACTCAGTGGTTCAAACAAATCATCAAAATCTTGATGTTACTTACTCTTGTATTTTTAAACAATGTTTTAAATTGAAGTATAGTTGATTTACAACATTATGCTAGTTTCAAGTGCACAGCAAGGTGATTCATATATACATTATGTATATGAATCACTATCATATTGTATATTCATATACATGATCTATAAATCATTTGGGCATGGCTCTGCTATGCTGGAGCTGGCCCACAGCCTGCATAAGAGCTGAGAGTTCAATTTTCAGCAATTTTGCAAGGTGTGTATGAAGCACAGTCATAATTAAGAGTTCACTTATATATCTACTCCTGGGTATATATCTGAAAAAAACAAAAAACACGAATTTGAAAAGATAGATGCACCCCAATGTTCATAATGACATTATTTACAATAGCCAAGATATAGAAGCAACCTAATTGCCCATCAACAGATGAATGAATAAAGATGTGGTGCATATATATGACACAGAAGACTACTCAGCCATGAAAAACAATGCCATTTTGCCATTTGTAGCATCATGGGTGGACTTGGAGGGCATTATCATCAGTGAAATAAGTCAGACAGAGAAAGACTAATATCATCTGATATCACTTATATGTAGAATCTTAAAAAGTACAACCAACTAGTGAATAGAACAAAAAAGAAGTAGAGTCACAAATATAGAGAACAAATTAATGGCTACCTGTGGACAGAGGGAAGGCGGAAGGACAGTTTAGTGTTCATTTCAGTTCAGTTCAGTCGCTCAGTCGTGTCCGACTCTTTGCGACCCCATGAACCACAGCACACCAGGCCTCCCTGACCATCACCAACTCCTGGATTTTATCCAAACTCATGTCCATTGAGTCGGTGATGCCATCCAACCATCTCATCCTCTGTTGTCCCCTTCTCCTCCTGCCCTCAATCTTTCCCAGCATCAGGGTCTTTTCAGGTGAGTCAGCTCTTCACATCAGGTGGCCAAAGTATTGGAGTTTCAGCTTCAACATCAGTCCTTCCAATGAACACCCAGGACTGATCTTTAGGATGGACTGTTTGGATCTCCTTGCAATCCAAGGGACTCTCAAGAGTGTTCTCCAACAACATAGTTCAAAAGCATCAATTCTTCCACACTCAACTTTCTTTACAGTTCAACTGTCACATCCATACATGATTATTGGAAAAACCATAGCCTTGACTAGATGGACCTTTGTTGACAAAGTAATGTCTCTGCTTCTTAATATGCTATCTAGGTTGGTCATAACTTTCCTTCCAAGGAGTAAGTGTCTTTTAATTTCATGGCTGCAGTCACCATCTGCAGTGATTTTGGAGCCCCCCAAAATAAATCCAGCCACTGTTTCCACTGTTCCCACTGTTCCCCCATCCTGTCTCTTATACACATCTAGATGTGTATAAGAGACAGTTCCCCTTCTCCTCCTGCCCTCAATCTTTCCCAGCATCAGGGTCTTTTCAAATGAGTCAGCTCTTCACATCAGGTGGCCAAAGTATTGGAGTTTCAGCTTCAACATCAGTCCTTCCAATGAACACCCAGGACTGATCTTTAGGATGGACTGTTTGGATCTCCTTGCAATCCAAGCGACTCTCAAGAGTGTTCTCCAACAACATAGTTCAAAAGCATCAATTCTTCCACACTCAACTTTCTTTACAGTTCAACTCTCACATCCATACATGATTATTGGAAAAACCATAGCCTTGACTAGATGGACCTTTGTTGACAAAGTAATGTCTCTGCTTCTTAATATGCTATCTAGGTTGGTCATAACTTTCCTTCCAAGGAGTAAGTGTCTTTTAATTTCATGGCTGCAGTCACCATCTGCAGTGATTTTGGAGCCCCCCAAAATAAATCCAGCCACTGTTTCCACTGTTCCCCCATCTATTTGCCATGAAGTGATAGGGGACTAAGAAGGGTGAACAATTACTATAAAATTAGCTACAAGCATATATTGTTCAACATGGGAAATATGGTCCATATTGTATAATAATTCTAAATGAAATATAACCTTTAAAGATTGTGGATCACTAACTTCTACCCTTGTCACTTCTATATTACACTGTCGTATAGCAACTATACTTCAATAAAATTTTTAAAAGAAAAGAATTAACTTATATAAACATGAAATTAAATATTTAAAAGTAATAAATTCTTAAAACTCATCACATCCTAATTATCATGCTACACTTGACTTGTTTCTGCACTCTCAAGGTTATTTATGACTATTAAAGCCATATGGTGGAAATAGTCTACCATGATGAACTCTAACGCTTCTCTCCCCAGCTCCGTGTTTAGTGACATCATGTTACTAGGATGAAATTGACCATGGTGGGAGCATTTACACCGCAAAAATTGGCAAATGCCACAACTGAGCTTTTCCTTTTGTGATTTTGTTTCATTTCCCCTCCAGCCAGAGAGCCAACTGCTAAACCTGTAACAGCAAAAGGAAGGTTGAGGGAGAACATTCTAGGCAGAAGGGACAGCTTGTGAAAAACCCCATGAGAGGATAACATGCCATATCTGAGACGCTGAAATAAGGTCACTGAGAGTATACTGAGTCTCTATCTGGAAGGATTTTGTGGACTAAATGGAAAGAAACCTGTGTAAAAATCACCCAGTACAGTCCTTATTATATACTAAGTCTTCAGTGATGATGTGCCTGCTAAGTCGTTTCAGTTGTGTCCAACTCTTTGTCACCTTAGAGACTGTGACCCGCCAGGTTCCTCTGTCCATGTGATTCTCCAGGCAAGCATATTGGAGTGGTTAGCCATTTCCTTCTCCAGGGGATCTTTCTGACCCAGGGATCGAACCCGTGTCTCTTGTGTCTCTTGCATTGGCAAGCAGGTTCTTCACTACTAGCGTCACCTGGATAGTTTTGTTTTGTTTTGTCTTAATATTCATCAATGTCCAGTTTCTTCTTCACGTTTTAAGTCCAGTGGGTTAAGCAACAGGGTGACGGATACAACTGGCTGCTTACTCAATATCCATATATCCACCCCCTCCTTCCTCAAATTAACAAAGCTCAGCAAGTGCTCAGTTAAACATATTTCTGTGGTTCTTCCCCGGAGGTCCAGTACTTAAGAATCTGCTTTGCAATGCAGAGGATGTGGGTTCAATCCCTGGTTGGAGAGCTGAGATCCCACGTGCCGCAGAGCAACTAAGTCCACGTGCCCCAAGTACTGAGCCAGTGTGCCACAACTAGAGAGTCCATGTGCTGCAACTAAAGATCCCACATGATGTAATGAGGATTCTGTATATTGCAAATAAGTCCCAGTGCAGTCAAATAAATAAATAAATACATTTTTAAACAAGCTATTTGTGATCTTAGGGTCATGGAATGAGAGGCAGCCATGCAGTCCGTGTTACTGATGGGGCATAAACTGAGAAGGTTGCCACTGGTGCCCACTCCTGGGATTCTCCTTTACACCTACGGTATGGACACAGGTGCTTGAAAGCACAACAGGTGTATTGCATTCGTGGAGTTACAAGCATGAAAATGAATGGAGGAGGGGAAAAAAAGACCTTTAATCACTGATGTTCACAATAACAGATATTTCCTGCCTCTATACTTTTTACACATCACCTTTGAAATCCCCTATTGAGTTCAGCCACTGAGGCTAAATATTCTATTACTTGCAGCTGAATGCATTCCTCACTGATGCAAATGCATTCTCCAACCATACGTTATAATAAGCAACATGGCTATACGAGGTCCATCAGAAGATGCTGAAACTTGCTACTGAAAGCATGGGCGTGAACCAACAGAATCAGCACCACATGGGAGTTTGTTACAATGGAGACTCGGGACTCACCTCCAATCTCCTAATCAAATTTCTCTCTTAACAAGCTCTCCAGATACTCCTCCCATGACCATTAAAACTTCAGATGTATTTTATTAGGAGATTCTTATGAAATGGTTAGACTCTCTAAACTTTTGGTTGGAGGACTCCTGCCTGAAGATGCCCTAAGGATGAAGAGCCAGAACTATCCATGTAGGCATTACCATTAAAACTTCAGATGTATTTTATTAGGAGATTCTTATGAAATGGTTAGACTCTCTAAACTTTTGGTTGGAGGACTCCTGCCTGAAGATGCCCTAAGGATGAAGAGCCAGAACTATCCATGTAAGCATTTTTTTTTTTTTGATGCTACACTGGAACCTATCCCAGACCTCATAAGACCATCCACATTTGCTCTGAGCAGCCTTCCAAGTGATTGCTAGATTACCCAGCACCCAGCAATGAAGCCTAAACATCCATCCTTTAATAAACACACTTAGGCCCTTAAAAGTTCAAACTCCGTGTTGGGTCCTGACCTCTGAAATATTTATACACAGTGATGCACCTTCCAGATAACATCTCCTGGAATCTGCTTTAGCGGCCAGGCTGCAACTGGGAGGGAGTTAATAAATGCTCTGGTTGTCTCTAATTCAGTCAGAATGCTTTTGCTGAGCCCCCAGACACAGCTAAGAATAGCCAGGTTCCTTCTCGTCTTTGAGAGCTCTAAAATCAGAAATACATTTTCTGCTCTTGTTCGTCCTTCTCCAGACTACATGATAGAGGGTGTCAGAGTTGGTGCCATCCTGGATCCTGTCCAAGAAATACCCTTGTTTGTTGGAATGACTTCAGCTCCTGGCTAATTTCTTCCTTGTACTATTCCTTGCCAGACTAGTTCAACCTTGGGTCATCTCTGTTTGGGTTTCTTGATTAACTCCAGGTCGCCCAGAGAAAGGAAGAGACAAAATGCTTTGTTATAGCAGCAAGGCCATGGGCCAAGTCAGCCCGAGCTTGTCTTCTCTTTCCAAGCAGACTCTTTTGAACAACCACCCTCTTTTCTCTATGTTGAGAGTGCTACTCTTCTACCTTAACCACTCCTTGACTAAAGGAGAGTCTAGAGAGAAGGAGCTTCAGACCAAAACCAAACCCCAGCTTAATCTCTCCCTGGTTGTATGACCATGCACAAGGGCTTACTCATCCTGAGCTTCAGGGTTCTTGTTTGTGACACTGGAATGATGACAGCTCTAGACAGCTCATGCCAAGAACTTTGTACTCACCCACTAGAATAGACATTCTGAAAGGGCAAAATCTATGCTTGTGTTGGCTACTTCAGTGTCTCCAGAACCTAGCACAATGCCTGGCCCCCTGAAATTAATAAATGTTTGGAGGTTGGAGGTTTGGTTTAATTGCTAAGTCGTGTCTGTCTCTCTGCAACCTCATGGACTGTAAGTCCACCAGGCTCCTCTGTCCATAGGATTTTCCAGGCACGAATAATGGAATGGGCTGCTAATTTCTTCTCCAGGGGATGTTTCCCACTCAGGGATTGAACCTGGGCCTCCTGCATTGCAAGCAGATTCTTTACCAGCTGAACCAGAGCGTTGTTGGCCCAATGTCTGGAGAGGGTATTATCAGTCCTTACAACAATCTTATGAGGTAGGTTCTATTACTCTCCCCATTTTGCAGATGAAGGCTAAGGTCTCGAGCAGAAGTTCAGAATGGTTAAGTCAACTGACCAAGGTCATCTAGATCTGTATGAGACAGAGCCAGGATGAGAAAATAGAACCATCTGGCTCCAAAGCCTATGTCAGCCATCCTATAGAGCTGTGGATATCAGACATTGAACTTATGGACAGACACGCATATCTCTCACACCATGTGTGGTCAGTCATGTTAGCACCCTTCTCCTATTGATCTCATGTATCATCTGACCACCCCACCCTGCTTTCTATCCTCCCACCCTTCCCCAGAGGCTAATTCCCACTGGAGAATGACATCGGGAAGGAAAAATGATCTGCCTCCTTGGGTCTCACCAAGGGAGAGTGGAAAGGGGACATGTTCATCTCCAGGCATCTCAGTGACGCAGGGCATTTCTGCCCAAGACCTTAGCCTTCTCTTCTTTAACCTCGATTTTTCCATCACAGGTGACTCATGGCCACACACCGCATATTATGATCTTTTCTCAAGTGTGATCTCTAGACTAGCTTCCTGTTAGAATTCAGATTCTGAGGTCCTGCCCTCAACTTAATGAATCTAAGTCCCTGCAGTGGGGCCCTAAAGTGTTCATTTTTTTCCATTAATTTTTATTGAAGTATGAGTTTCCCTGGTGGCTCATACAGTAAAAAATCTGCCTGTAATGCAGGAGACCCAGGTTCAATCCTTGGGCCTGGAAGCTCTTTTGGAGAAGGGAATACAGCCCACTCCAGTATTCTTGCCTGGAGAATTCCACGACCGGAGAAGCCTGGCAAGCTACAGTCCATGGGGTTGCAACTAGTCAAACGTGACTGAAACCACTTAGCATCTATCTATCATCTATCTGTGTGTGCCCGGTCACTCACTTGTGTCTCTTTGTGAACCCACGGACTGCAGCTCAACAGGCTTCTCTGTCTATGGGGTTTCCCAGGCAAGAATACTGGAAATTTTCCTCCTCCAGGGAATCTTCCTGACTCAAGGAAGGAACCCATGTCTCTTGAGTCTCCTGAATTGGCAGGCGGATTCTTTACCATTGTACCATCTGGGAAGCCCTTGATCTATCTATTAAATATCATCTATCTATCATCTCCTGTTGGTTCTATTTCTTTAGAGAATGCTGACTCGTATACTCTCTCTCTCTCTCTCTCTCTTATACACATTTATATTGCTATTCCATCCTAACTCTTCCATTCACTTTTCCTGAGTTCTTTCAAAATCCACATTATCTCAGTATTCTTTGGTGGCCTTAGGCATGTCCCTGACCCTCCCTGAGCCTCTGGAGCTATAAACTTGGGATAATAATCCCGCTTTATCTACCCCAGAAGGTGGTGAGATAAGTGAAGGGTGGCCACTTCCTTTGAAAAAACTCAAGGGTTGCACAAATATCACAGGTCTTCATGATCCATATCACAGCCAGGCAGCAGCTTCCAAGGCCCCTGAGACACCCTTGCAGACGTGTGCCGAGCCCTTGTAATGCATATGTATGAGTCCATTCTACAGCTGGGCAAGCTGAGTCACTCTGACCTTTGGCAACATGACAGGGTGAGCAAAGGGCAGAGACCATCAAAGACATCAAACAGGATCCCTGGCACCTGTCCACGGACCCTGTGAAGTTTTGTGTATAAATCAACAGGCCTTTGTGGAAGGAACAAAGAGAAGTGGATTGGAAGTGTTCAGGACCTTTGCTCCCAGAAGCTCTGAGTACTGCTGCTTCCTGAAAGGTACTTGGCTGCTTCCAGGCAAGAGTAGGATCAAATATCTCATGCTAATTGGCCCAGGACTCTAGACTCCAGGGCTTCCCTGGTGGCTCAGATGGTAAAGAATCTGCCTGCAATCTCAGGAAGATCCCTGGAGAAGGGAATAGCCACACTTCAGTATTCTTGCCTGGAGACTTTCCATGGACTAAGGAGTCCAGCAGGGTACAGTCCATGGGGTCACAAAGAGTCGGACACGACTAAGTGACTAACACTTGTACTTTCACTTCCAGACTGTAAGATTCCCCTAGATCTTGTCAAACATTGAGTCAAGCCTCTCCATCAGTTCAGAGACAATGTCTGTTGCTTCAAATGTCATATCCCCAAAGCATTGTCCAAAGACCTGGCACATAGTAGTTGCCCAATAAAAGTTTCTTGAATAAACGAATAAGTGATTAAACCAATGAGTGAACAGAAAAGGAATATGTGTCTCCATGGGAGCATCAGATAAACAATAAGTGCCGTATATATACATCCCCATTCCACATCTGCTGGCAACACTGATGGATTCCTATGATCTTTCCATCATGAGTCCAGATGCAGCCTTGATCCTTGTGACTGCCACCTCCAATCCTTCCTTCATCAACTATCAATTGAGGGCCTCAAATGTGCCAGGCCCTGTTCAGGGTGCTATGGAACACTCAGTGCATTGGATATAAAGCAAAATCTTTAACTTTAAGCTGCTTCCAGTCCATGGGAGTTGGCAGAAGAAATGAAGCCCATTTGCCACTTGCATTTTCCTGGAGTAACCAGAATAGGGGTCATGTCTGAGATGCTTCATCCTCAGGAGTCAGCCATTGCTTTTCTTATCTCTCTAACAGTCCTGTCAGCCCCCATCCACACCCCAGGTTTGAGCATCTGATTAATGGCTCATGGTGAAGGGGCTGTGTAACTCAAAGAAGCTATGAGTCATGTATGCAAGACCACCCAAGATGGACAAGTCACAGTGGAAAGTTCTGACAAAACGTGGTCCACCGGAGTAGGGAATGGCAAACCACGCCAGTATTCTTGACATAAGAGATCCATAAACAGTATGAAAAGGTAAAAGGATATGACGCTGTAAGATGAAAGCCCCCTCCTCATCCCCCGAGGTTGGAAGGTGTCCAATATGCTACGGGGGAAGTGTGTGTTAGTCACTCAGGCGTGTCTAACTCTTTGTGACCCCATGTACTTGTAGCCCACCAGGCTGCTCTGTCCGTGAAAATTCTCCAGGCAAGAAAACTGGAGTGGGTTTCCATTTCCTTCTCCAGGGGATCTTCCCAACCCAGGGACTGAACCCAGGTCTCTTGCATTGCAGGCAGATTCTTCACCACTGAGCCACCAGTGGAGGACAACTACTTATATCTCCAGAAAGGAAGAAACAGCTGGGCCAAAGCAGAAATGACACTCAGTTGTGGATGTGTCTGGGACTGAGAGTAAAGTCGGATGAGTCCCATCATGAGTATGTTCTAATATATTTTGAATCGGATCCCCTCTCCTCACCGTCACTCCCTAATCCAGAACACCATCAGCAATCACTGGGCAGCTGCAGCAGGCCCGGCTTCTGCCATCCTTCACCTCTTTATCCTCCCAATGGCTTGAGCACAGCGCCTGACACATGGGATATTGGATAAGCACAGCACCACGTTTTTGTTTTGACAGCCAAGGGCCGGTACAAGGGAGCCTGATACTATACTTTGCGCAGTTACAACTGAATGCGTGTAGACAGAGGCTAAACACACAGACTCTGGGGTCAGACATCTGACATCCAATACTGGTCTTTGCGACTCACTTCTTGTTGATGGACAGGGAGGCCTGGTGTGGTGCGATTCATGGGGTCGCAAAGAGTCGGACACGACTGAGTGACTTAACTGAACTGAACTGAAGTCTGTTTCACATTTACATTTATTTGTATTATTCTTTAGATTTCACATAAAAATGATGCCATATGGTATCTGTCTTCCTCTGTCTGACTTATTTTTCACTTACTTATATATCACTAAGGATGATATTCTCTAGGTCTATCCTTGTTGCTGCAAATGACAGAATTTCATTCATTTTTATGGTTGCATAATGTTCATTTCTGGCTAATCTTGATTTGTCTGTATTTTAATTTACCCCCTCACCAGATTATTTTGAAGAAAATCCTAGCCATCATATCATTTATTCAGTAACTTTCTTCCTAAAAGATAGAGATACTTCAGAAATGACAATATTTTTCTCGTGCTTAAATAATTAACAGCAATATCTTAGAAATTCTCAAATATCCAGTCACTGTTAAAATGTCTTTGTCTTACAATGATTCGTTTGAATCAGGATCAAGTTTTATACTTGTAACTGGCTGTTTTGGTTATGTCTTTTCAATCTTATTTATTTATATTAATTTTTAATTTTTATTTTTACTTTATTTTACTTTACAGTACTGTATTGGTTTTGGTTTTCATCCATAGTTTCCACCTTGATTTTTTTTCCTCCTTGCAGTTTACTTGTTGAAGAAACTTGTCATCTGTTCTATAGAATTTCTGTCTGAATTTTGCTGATTTCTTCCCTATGGCATCATTTATAATGTTCCCTTAAATTGCTAGTTCAATCTCAAACCTTGATCAGATTCAAATTCCATCCTTATTAGTCAATTCTACTTCATAAATGGTATTGTGAACACCCCCAGGAGGCACATAAAGTCTATTGCTATCTCACTTATTTTATTTTATTTTTACTTTATTTTGCTTTGCACTATCTCACTTTGAAATGTTACCTAGATCTATTTTTTGCAGCTGAATTATTTTCCCCCTCCCATTCCTATGTTCTAGTCCCATCCCACAGTACCTCAGAATGTAACTGTATTTGGAGGCAAGGTGGCTAGGTTGAAATGAAGTCATTAGGTGTTTTTATACAAACAGGGGGTTTCCCTGGTGTTCAGAAATAAAGAATCCACCTGCCAATGCAGCAGATGTGGGTTCGATCCCTGGGTTGGGAAGATCCCCTGGAGTAGGAAATGGCAACCCACACCAGTATTCTTGCCTGGGAAATTCCATGGACAAACGAGCCTGAAGGGCTGCAGTCCATGGGGTCGCAAAAGAGTCAGACACAGCTTAACAACTGTATAACAATAGATACAAAGAGGCGGTGTGGACACAGACGCACACAGAGGGATGGCCATGTGGGGACACAAGGAGAAGATGGCGATCCACAAGCCAAGAAGGGACACATCAGACAAACTAGTGCTGCTGATGCCTCGATCATACCTCCAGCCACCAGAGCCGTGAAAAAATAAATTCCTGCCATTTAAGCACCCCTGCCCTCTGGTCTGTGGCACATTGTCGGGGCAGCCCTAGCAAACTGATACATCTATAAATTCATTAGACAATATAAAATTGTTATATTCTAATCCTACCATATCTATTGTTTATCAGCTAAATACTGTAAAGTTAAATTTTCCTTCAATCACTATTTGGTCACCCATGGGGAAAATTAGCACAGGAACAAGATGCTTGATTCTTTTCCTTTATGTCCCAGTTTTCAGAATAACAGTTTGGTCTCTTATTATCCCCCCAAAGTGAGTGACAGTTTTTTTTTTTTTCTTTTTTGTTTTTAGTATCAGATAGATTGAAAAATATTTGATGTGTTTCAATATACCTTTAATATATCATAAGCATCTTTGTATGCCAATATAATTCTAAATGATTAGCTTTAATGACTACATGGTTTTCCCGTATATGAATGCATTAGAATNTTTTTTTTTTTTCTTTTTTGTTTTTAGTATCAGATAGATTGAAAAATATTTGATGTGTTTCAATATACCTTTAATATATCATAAGCATCTTTGTATGCCAATATAATTCTAAATGATTAGCTTTAATGACTACATGGTTTTCCCGTATATGAATGCATTAGAATTTATATAACCATTTCTTACTGTTAGACATTTATATTACAACCCTTTTGATTTAGCATTTCCACTCAAGTTCAGCCTTGCTCTCACAAATAAATACGTTTTTCCCTGAAGCAAGGTAGTACTTTCCCTAATTTATTTGAAAAGGTGAAATTAGTAGATTAATTTTTAATGATGACTATGGTATGAAAGGCAGTCTGGTTAGTTGAGTGGCCTTTTTATTGAAGCTTGAAAGATCTTTTCTAGTCTGTCTATTTAAAATATTCATACCATGGGTGAGGGGAAAATCTCTTTTTTCCTATCAAGGTTTGAAGTTCTTCATCAAGGACAGAAGATAAAATAAGACGGGCAACTAGGCTCAAATAGTCATTGAGTAAAAAAATGATAGTGGCAAGTTACTTTTTGATATTTCCACATTTGCTCGAATGTTTTCATTTTTGAAAATCAATGTTCTTGCTTTGAAAGAAACCACTGCTGCCTTTGCTAATCCCTCTTAGTGGTAGGAACCAAGTCCATGGCCAAGTTTGTCCATCAATGTGAGGACCAGACAGCTCTGGGTCAGGTGGCTGTCCATCCCGATATGCCTGGATTGTTACAGCTTATGCCTATTCTGAAGCAGCTCCTCAGAATGTCCCCTTTCACTCTCAAAAGAGTCCTGGTAAGGTCAAGAAATGATATAATCATCCTAGATATTAACAGTTTTGCTTCCTTCTACCTGTTCAGATCTCTTCATGTCCCAGCTTCCTCGAAGACAAGACGGTGCTATGGAAGAACAGAATCCTTCCTGTCCACCCAGATGTCCCCTCTCCCCACAATCATGTGGCTAAAATTAGTTTCCCCTACTTTTGCTTATTTTTCATTTAAGCAAATTTCTACCATCTCCCTCCTCATCCTATATATACATACATACATATATATATATTTTTATCATAGTCCCTTCAATAGGGCACAAAGCTGTCAGAGTAAGGAGGAAATTGCTATGTAACAGATCTGAATAGGGTTGGGTCCATGTGGAAAACTGAGGCTGGAGGGGTTATTGTCTGAGCCAAGGCAACACAACTAGGGAGTGAGAGCAGGACAAGGACCAGGGTCTCCCAATTTCTCTGCCAACTTATCTTGGCTAAGTCATCCTTTTAATAATTGCTGGCAAATTTGATGTTTTGAAGAAATGGGACCCTACCTCCCTTCCCCTCACTTTTGCCATCAGGTGGTAAATTAGAATGAAAACATGTTTCACATCTGGTTCTGCTATAGGTACTTTATTTATTACCAAGATCATATTTACTAGGAGCAGGCACAGGAGAGCTCTACAACTTCTCTCTGTGAGCTTTGTCAAGTTCACACCCAACTCTTAGGCTCTTTGTCAAGCACCTTGCAGAAAATGTTCACTTAGAGGGAGAGGCAACAGTATTCTGATGGCAGAATCAGAACTTTCTGGTTGAGTCGAGTGACAGCATCTTATGTTGAGGGCAATGAGAGAATGCAGTCTAGACCCAGAGCCATGGGTGAAATCTGCTGGGTTTGACAGATTATTTCTTGTAAGGACATGAACTCCCATCTACCTTTCTAGCCAGTTACAGTCTTTGAGTACCACGTACTGAACCAATGAAGGTGTATTTCTCACAGTGGGGAAAGGATGGCTCACAGCAGCCCTTCAGCCTGGTCCTTTCCTTTGGGCAGGGTGCTGGAATGTCTCTGGGAAAGGAAGAAGGAAAATAAAAGTTCTTGTAAGCATGCTAATTTCAAGCCATGCAGATAACATTAATGGTAACTACAGGGGAGTCCTTACCTGTGGAATGTTGTTAGCAGGATGTACCTGGTCTGTGTAACGTTGCTTATGATAAGGAAACTTGGAATCTAGGGGTTTGTGTTGCCTCTCAGAAGTTTTTATCTGTATGGATACGAGAGGATGCACTGTTTAGCCTAAGGAATGAGGGAGAGCACAGTGTCAAATAAGGCTCTCAAGAATCAGAGATCTTACCCAGTATCAAAAATGTTGACTCCCTGAAAAGTGTCCAGTAGGCTACGTGACAATTTGAGTGTGAAAACAGAGATATTTCCTAATCTAAGCATATCCCTTTTGCATGAGAGATGTGGCTACATGCCATACCTCAGAGTCTTGTTAATGTAACAGAAAAAGAATCTAGGAAGCTTATACTGGGGACAAGGGTGGGTCTAGACCCCTCCTTGCGTCACTTCTGCTTCACAATTGCTTGTATTTTTGACAGACAAAGTATCAAAATTTTTGATAGTGGGTAAGATCTCTGATTCTTGAGAGCCTTATTTGACACTGTGCTCTCTCTCATTCCTTAGGCTAAACAGTGCATCCTCTGGTATTCATACAGATAAAAACTTCTGAGAGGCAACATCTTACTCTATTCTGGAGTGTGGATTTATTTATTTACTCATTTATTTTATTGTGTATTTTTATTGTAAAAAATTTATTTATTTTTAATTGAAGGATAATTGATTTACATAATTATGTCATTTTCTGTCAAACATCAGCATAAATCAGCCTTTTAAAATAGTGATATCTGTTTACTAAAGTAAAGGAGAAGCAAAGGGGAAAAGTATCATTTCACATTCCCTGTGAACCGTTAATGGGAGAAGGCAATGGCACCCCACTCCAGTACTCTTGCTTGGAAAATCCCATGGACGGAGGAGCCTGGTAGGCTGCAGTCCATGGGGTCGCTGAGTTGGACATGACTGAGTGACTTCACTTTCACTTTTCACTTTCATGCATTGGAGAAAGAAATGGCAACCCACTCCAGTGTTCTTGCCTGGAGAATCCCAGGGATGGGGGAGCCTGGTGGGCTGCAGTCCATGGGGTTACAGAAAGTCAGACATGACTGAAGTGACTTAGCAGCAGCAGCAGCAGCAGCATGAACAATTAATATTACCCAGTGAAAGTGAAAGTGTTAGTCACTCAGTCATGTATGACACTTTGTGAATCCGAGGACTGTAGCCCACCAGGTTTCTCTATCCATGGCATTCTCCAGGCAAGAATACTACAGTGGATAGCCATTTCCTTCTCTAGGGGATCTTACCGACCCAGGGATCAAACCCGAGTCTCCTGCTTGAAGGCAGGTTCTTTATCATCTGAGCCACTAGGGGGTATCAGTGATTAAATAAGACTCTTTCCACTTTAAGTAAATGAAAAAAATTAACCCCTGTAAATAGCCCCACTTTCAATTTTTGAAGTTTTGAAAACCTTTTTATTTTATATTGGAGTATAGCAGATTAACAATATTGTGATAGTTTCAGGTAGACAGCAAAGGGTCTTAGTCATACACATATATGTATCCATTTTCCCCCAAACTCCCCTCCCATCCAGGCCGCCACATAACATTGAGCAGAGTTTCCTGTGCTATACAGTAGGTCCTTGTTTGTTATCTATTTAAAAAAAATTATTTGTTTTTAATGGAAGGATTATTGCTTTACAGAATTTTGTTGTTTTCTGTCAAACCTCAACATGAATCAGCCATCAGTTCAGTTCTGTCCGACTCTTTGCAATCCCATGGACTGCAGCATGCCAGGCCTCCCTGTCTATTACCAACTTCTGGAGTTTACTCAAACTCCTGTCCATTGAGTTGGTGATGCCATCTAGCCATCTCATCTTCTGTCGCCCCCTTTGCCTCTTTACCAGGCTCCTCCCTCCATGGGATTCTCCAGGCAAGAGTACTGGTGTGGGTTGCCATTTCCTTCTCTAGGGAATCTTACCGACCCAGGGATTGAACCCGGTTCTCCCACATTCCAGGCGGATGCTTTAACCTCTGAGCCACCAGGGAAGCATAAAGGTGGTGTCATCTGCATATCTGAGGTTATTGATATTTCTCCCAGCAATCTTGAATCAGCCGTAGGTATACATATATCCCCTCCCTTTTGAGGCTCACTTCCATCTCCCTCCCCATCCCACCCCTCTAGGTTGATACAGAGCCCCTGTTTGAGTTTCCTGAGCCATACTGCAAATTCCTGTTGGCTGTCTATTTTACATATGGTAATGTAAATTTCCGTGTTACTCTTTTCACATGTCTCGCCCTCTGCACTCCTTTCCCCATATCCGTAAGTCTATTCTCTATGTCTGTTTCTCCTTTGCTGCCCTGTAAATAAATTCTTCAGTACCATTTTTTCTAGATTCCATATATGTACATTAGAAAACTATATTTATCTTTCTCTTTCTGAATTACTTCACTCTGTATGATAGGTTCTAGGTTCACCCACCTCATTAGAACTGACTCAAATGTATTCCTTTTTATGGCTGAATAATATTCCATTGTGTATATGTACCACAACTTTCTCTTTCATTCATCTGTTGATGGGCATCTAAGTTGCTTCCATGTTCTAGCTATTGTAAATAGTGCTGCAATGAACGATGGGATACATGTGTTTTTTTCAATTTTGGTTTCCTCAGGGTATATGCCTAAGAGTGGGGTTGCTGGGTCATATGGTGGTTTTATTCCTAGTTTTTAAATGAATCTCCAATCATCTTCCATAGTGGCTATATCAATTTACATTCCCACAAACAGTGCAAGAGCATTCCCTTTTTTCCACATCCTCTCCAGCATTTATTGTTTGTAGTCTTTTTTTTTTTTTTTTTTTTTTACTTTATTTTATTTTACAGTACTGTATTGGATCTGGCATCTATTGACATGAATCCACCATGGGTGTACATGAACTCCCAAACATGAATTCCCCTCCCACCTCCCACCCTACATCATCCCTCCGGTTCATCCTCA
>SJYX01010564.1:240438-250876 GCA_006410675.1 Oreotragus oreotragus | reverse complement strand
CTTCTCCAGGATAGATCACATCCTGGGACATAAATCTAACCTTGATAAATTCAAAAAAATCGAAATCATTCCAAGCATCTTTTCTGACCATAATGCATTAAGATTAGATCTCAAGTACAGGAGAAAAACTATTAAAAATTCCAGCATATGGAGGCTGAACAACACGCTTCTGAATAACCAATAAATCACAGAAGAAATCAAAAAAGAAATCAAAATATGCATAGAAATGAATGAAAATGAAAACACAACAACCCAAAACCTGTGGGACACTATAAAAGCAGTGCTAAGAGGAAAGTTCATAGCAATACAGGCATACCTCAGGAAACAAGAAAAAAGTCAAATAAATAACCTAACTCTGTTTGTAGTCTTTTTGATGAGGGCCATTTGACTGGCGGTATCTCATTTTAGTTTTGACTTGCCTTTCTCTAATAATGAACAATGTTGAGCATCTTTTCATTTGTTTGTTAGCCATCTGTGTGTCTTCTTTGGAGAAATATCTGTTTAGGTCTTTTTCCCCACTTTTTGATTGGGTTGCTTGCTTTTCTGGTATTGAGTTGTATGAGCTGCTTGTATGTTTTGGAAATTAATCCTTTGTCAGTTGTTTCATTTGCTATTATTTTCTCCCATTCTGAGGTTATCTTTTCACCTTGCTTATAGTTTTCTTTGCTGTGCAAAAGCTTTTAAGTTTAATCAGGTCCCACTTGTTTACTTTTGTTTTCATTTTCGTTACTCTAGGAGGTGGGTCATAGAGGATCTTTCTTTATGTCATGGAATGTTCTGCCTATGTTTTCCTCTAAGAGTTTTATAATTTCTGATCTTAAATTTATGTCTTTAATCCATTTTGAGTTTACCGTTGTGTATGGTGATAGGAAGTGTTCTAATTTCATTCTTTTACATGTAGCTGTCCAGTTTTCCTGGCACCATTTATCGAAGAGGCTATCTTTGACCCATTGTATATTCTTGCCTCCTTTGTCAAAAATAAGGTACTCGTATGTGCATGGGTTTATTTCTGGGCTTTCTTCCTTGTTCTATTGGTCTATATTTCTGTTTTTGTACCAGTACCATACTGTCTTGATGACTATAGCTCTGTAGTATAATTGGAAGTTAGGAAGGTTGATTCCTGCAGCTCCATTATTCTTTCTCAAGACTGCTTTGGCTATTCGGGGTCTTTTGTGTTTACATATGAATTGTGAAATTTTTTGTTCTAGTTCTGTGAAAAATGCCATTGGTAATTTGATAGGGATCATGTTGAATCTGTAGATTGCATTTGGTAGTATAGTTCTTTTCACAATATTGATTCTTCCTACCCAGGAACATGAAATATCTTTCCATCTGTTTATGTCATCTTTGATTTCTTTCATTAGTGTCTTATAATTTTCTGTGTACAGTTCTTCTTTCTCTGTAAGTAAGTTTACTCCTGGATGTTTAATTCTTTTTGTTGCAATAGTGAATGGGATTGATTCATTAATTTCTCGTTCTGATTTTTCATTGTTCAGTTCAGTTCAGTTCAGTCGCTCAGTCGTGTCCGACTCTTTGCGACCCCATGAATCGCAGCATGCCAGGCCTCCCTATCCATCACCATCTCCCGGAGTTCACTCAGACTCACATCCATCGAGTCCGTGATGCCATCCAGCCATCTCATCCTCTGTCGTCCCCTTCTCCTCCTGCCCCCAATCCCTCCCAGCATCAGAGTCTTTTCCAATGAGTCAACTCTTTGCATGAGGTGGCCAAAGTACTGGGGTTTCAGCTTCAGCATCATTCTTTCCAAAGAAATCCCAGGGTTGATCTCCTTCAGAATGGACTGGTTGGATCTCCTTGCAGTCCAAGGGACTCTCAAGAGTCTTCTCCAACACCACAGTTCAAAAGCATCAATTCTTCGGCGCTCAGCTTTCTTCACAGTCCAACTTTCACATCCATACATGACCACAGGAAAAACCATAGCCTTGACTAGGCGGACCTTAGTCGGCAAAGTAATGTCTCTGCTTTTGAATATACTATCCAGGTTGGTCATAACTTTTCTTCCAAGGAGTAAGCGTCTTTTAATTTCATGGCTGCAGTCACCATCTGCAGTGATTTTGGAGCCCAAAAAAATAAAGTCTGACACTGTTTCCACTGTTTCCCCATCTATTTCCCATGAAGTGATGGGACCGGATGCCATGATCTTCGTTTTCTGAATGTTGAGCTTTAAGCCAACTTTTTCGCTCTCCTCCTTCACTTTCATCAAGAGGCTTTTTAGCTCCTCCTCACTTTCTGCCATAAGGGTGGTGTCATCAGCATATCTGAGGTTATTGATATTTCTCCCGGCAATCTTGATTCCAGCTTGTGTTTCTTCCAGTCCAGCGTTTCTCATGATGTACTCTGCATATAAGTTAAATAAGCAGGGAGACAATATACAGCCTTGACGTACTCCTTTTCCTATTTGGAACCAGTCTGTTGTTCCATGTCCAGTTCTAACTGTTGCTTCCTGACCTGCATACAGATTTCTCAAGAGGCAGGTTAGGTGGTCTGGTATTCCCATCTCTTTCAGAATTTTCCACAGTTTATTGTGATCCACACAGTCAAAGGCTTTGGCATAGTCAATAAAGCAGAAATAGATGTTTTTCTGGAACTCTCTTGCTTTTTCCATGATCCAGCGGATGTTGGCAATTTGATCTCTGGTTCCTCTGCCTGTTCTAAAACCAGCTTGAACATCAGGGAGTTCACGGTTCACATATTGCTGAAGCCTGGCTTGGAGAATTTTGAGCATTACTTTACTAGCGTGTGAGATGAGTGCAATTGTGCGGTAGTTTGAGCATTCTTTGGCATTGCCTTTCTTTGGGATTGGAATGAAAACTGACCTTTTCCAGTCCTGTGGCCACTGCTGAGTTTTCCAAATTTGCTGTCATATTGAGTGCAGCACTTTCACAGCATCATCTTCCAGGATTTGAAACAGCTCAACGGGAATTCCATCACCTCCACTAGCTTTGTTCTTAGTGATGCTTCATTGTTAGTATATAGAAATGCAAGTGATTTCTGTGTATTAATTTTTTAATCTGCAATTTTGCTAAATTCATTGATTAGCTCTAGTAATTTTCTGATACTATATTTAGGGTTTTCTGTGTACAGTATCATGTCATCTGCAAACAGTGAGAGTTTTACTTCTTCTTTTCTGATCTGGATACCTTTTATTTCTTTTTCTTTTCTGATTGCTGTAGCTAAGACTTCCAGAACTATGTTGAATAATAGTTGTGAAGGTGGACACCCTTGTTTTGCTCCTGATCTTAGGGGGAATGCTTTCAGTTTTTCACCATTGAGAATAATCTTTGCTGTCATCTTATCCTATATGGCTTTTACTGTGTTGATGTAGATTCCTTCTATGCCCATTTTTTGAAGAGTTTAATCATAAATGGGTGCTGAATTTTGTCAAAGGCTTTTTCTGCATCTATCGAGATTATCATATAGTTTTTATCTTTCTATTTGTTAATATGGTGTATCACATTGGTTGATTGCATGTATTGAAGAATCCTTGCATCCCCTGGAATAAACCCAGCTTGATCATGGTGCAGAGCTTTTTGATGTGTTGGTGAATTCTGTTTGCTAAAGTTTTGTTGAGGATTTTTGCATCTATGTTCATCAGTGATATTGGCCTCTTCTTTTCTTTTTTTGTGTTGTCTTTGGTTTTGGTATCAGGGTGATGCTGGCCTTGTAGAATGAGCTTGTAAGTGTTCCTTCCTCTGCAATTTTTGGAAAGGGTTTTAGAAGGATAGGCATTAGCTCTTCTCAGCGGTGTGTACATATCTATCCCAAACTCCCTAACTATCTCTTCTTCTCAATCTTCCCCCTTTGCAACCATAAGTTTGTTCTCTAAGTCTGTGAATCTGTTTCTGTTCTGTAAATAAGTTAATCTGTATCTTTTGTTTTTAGATTTTGCATATAAGGGATGTCATAGGCTATTTCTTCTTTTCTCTCTGACTTACTTCCCTCAGTATGATAATCTCTAGGTCCATCCATGTTGCTGTAAATGGCATTATTTCATTCTTTTTAATGGCTGAGTAATATTCCATAGTATACATGTACCACATCTTCTTTATCTATTTCTGTCAATGGACATGTATTGGTTATTGTTAACAGTGCTACAATGAACATTGGAGTGCATGTATCCATTCAGGCTATGTTTTCTCCAGCCATATATCCAAGAGTGGGATTGCTTGGTCATATGGTAGCTCTATTTTTAGAATCTCCATACTGCTTTTCATAGTGGCTGCACCAATGGAGAAAGCGTAGGAAGGTTCTCTTTTCTTGGAGTGTTGATTTATAATTAGGTGGTTCAAATGTTCTTCAACCATCCCTGGATAGAGATTACAGTTAACTTGTTTACATAAATATATGATGCTGTTCATACTAAGATACTTTAATTCATTTTACAGACAACAGATAGCAGACAGGCTACCCTGGTGGCTCAGAGGGTAGAATCTGCTTCAGTGCAGGACACTTGGGTTTGATCCCTGGATTGGGAAGATCCCTTGGAGAAAGGACTGGCAACCTACTCCAGAATCCTTGTCTGGAGAATTCCATGAACAGATGAGCCTGGTGGACTAAGGTGCATATGGTCACAAAGAGTCAGACATGACTGAGCAACTAACACAGACAACATAGCATTACCAATGCAGGATTATGTCTCTTATGATCACTAGTGATGGTGATGAACAGCAATGACAATCACATTAGTTTTGGAAGTAAGTACCAGTTTCTTCATTATTGTTCTGTGCTGTGCATATTACATCTATTAGCTATAGTTCAATACACCTGCATGGTATCTGTTCTCATTTTACAGGTGAAAAAACCATATTTCAGAGAGATTAAGTAACATACCCAAGGTCACATCAGTGTGACCTCAAGTCTGTTGTACTTAAAGCCTTTGGATCTGCCTCAGCTCTGAACTGCTACCCATGTTGACCTTAAGAATTGGGATGAATGGGAGCTTTGGTTTTGGGTAGTTTTAGGTTTACAGTGGCTTTAAGGAAGTTAACTGTGCATTTCACTGCAGGATCAATATGACAAATAATGGTTTCAAACCTGCAATTTGAAAGCTCAAAGTGATGCTTATATGCTTAGCAACATTATCTTGCCAAACCTACTGGGGCCATAGACCTATCTCCATGGAAATCTCATTCAAGATTTTGAAAGTTGATACCAGAGTTTTGAGATGCCAAAGCTAGAGCAGCTGCAACAATAAGTGAGACAGTTCACAAAAATATTCTCCTTTCTGGCACCTTTGATCTTTACAACTTCCTTTCCCATGCTTGGCTAAAAAGGAAGAAGGAACAAAGATGAAGTGCTCCCACAGTGCCTGCCAGGGAATGGTATCTGATACTATAGTTCTGAGGGATTTGCTTTGCATGTAAATTCATAAACACATCGGCAGCTGTATCATCTGGATAGTTTCCAACCCTTTCATTGGAAGACGGTTGGGAGTTTCTTACAGTCACTGCTGTTGTACCTCTGGTGCTCAGAATACAGCCTGTCTTGTGGCTGGTCACAGTTAATGTTTATTAGATGACTCATCTTCCACAGATAGGCGTTTTGTTCCTGGCTGAATGTTCCCAAATCCATGTGTCAAAGCCCTCGGTCCCAATGTGATCATATTAAGAGCTGAGGCCTTTGAGAGGTAAGTTCAGATGGGGTCATGAGGGTGGGGCTCCTCTGATGGTATTAGTGCCCTTATAAGAAGGGGAAAAGACATGAACATCTCTGTCCTCCATGCTCACATGCCAAGGAAAGGCCATACAAAGACATAGGGAGAAAGTGGCAACAGAGGCTCTCACCAGATGCCTGCTGATACCTTGGTTTTCAACTTCCCACCTCTAGAATTGTGAGAGATAAGTGTTTGCTATTTAAGCCAACTGGTCTATGGAACTTGTATAAAGCCATCCAAGTGAGGGCACATTTTGAACATCAGAATGGTTCCACTTAACCCTGCAAAAGCCTGTGGGGACTGAATTCCGCTCAGCCACTTCAGGCATGTGTCAATCTTATCTTCCAGCTTAGACAGCAGGTAGCTCAAGTGCAGGTTGCAGCCTTCTCCAGGATATCCCAGCTATGTCTGCATTTGAGCTACCTCTGACTGCCTGAGCACTCAGGGAATTTGTCCACTTGCCTGAGGGATGTGTGACTGTGGGCACAGACCTAGGCAGGCTGGCAGAGTCGAGCTGCACCTGCAGGTCCCAAATTCCAGCTGCCTCAATGGCATCGCTGGAGGAAAGCTCATTGGGGTGGTGATGGGGTGACTTTGCTCCCAATAAATAGAAATTCTACTTCCCTTGCTCCGTCTCCTTTCTACTTAATTTACAACCTGTGCAATGGAAAGAGAGGGCAGGGGACGTAAAACCATTAATAAATGTGCATTACTTCCTTGAGGTGTCAGGGGACACAATAGAAAAGGCTTCATCTTCAGCTCAGGGTCCATGTCAATGAGTTTGAAGCAGCATGTAATTTCTGGCAAAGACCTTTCTGGCTCCCAGATGACAAGTGAGGTCGAGTGTATGTTTTGCACTTGTTTTTGAAGCTATGAAGGGCAGAGGGTTGGGAGGTGGGATGAGAGAGTAGTCCCATGTCTAAATTCTCTCTTTGTTGTCAGTGACCTCAGGCTGTCTCTTTCTGGGTGGTGTGCCTTGCTGGGACCTGGGAGGTCTGAGTGACTGCTTTTGGATTCCAATGCTGTGCTGTCACCAACTCTCATTTAGACTGGTGATAAAATGGTCACATGACTCATTTTCCAAACATGGACACTTTTGAGAATCAGAGTATTAATTACATGGGACAAAAGGTGAAACCAGGACTGTCCTGGGCAAACTGGAATATAATGCATACCTTAGCCAGTGACCTCTAACATTTATCACTTGCAATGAAGTCTTCAGATCATGGGACTTCCCTGGTAGTCTAGTGGCTAAGACTTCATGCTCCCAATGCGGGGGCCTGGATTTGATCCTTGGTCATGGAACTAGATCCTGCATGCTGCAACTAAGATTGACAATACCATATGCCACAACTAAGACCCAGTGCAGCTGAATAGATAAATATTATTAAAAAACAAAGCTTCAGGCCAGCCCTCTACTTTCAGAAATTTCCCACTAACCACTGCAGCAAAGGAGAAAATCTTTCCCATGGGCTCACCTAGGCACTTTGTTCTTCTAATAGATATTGATTGAGGGTCTCCTCTGGGTACACAGTTGTAAAGAAGACAGTCATGGTTCTTGATTTTCTGTCACTTACAGTCTAATTCAAGTGTGGTCTTGGATGGACAAACAATGGCCACGACATTGTTTCTTATCCACTGAGCCACCAGGTAAGCCCTTTAGGTACATCCTTAAGTGCACTAGGACTGTGGGGGCAAGGGGTTAGGTAAGAGTGTTAAGGAAGTCCTCAGAGTAAGACAGCCGAGCTTGGGAGAAAGACGTCAGTTCCAATTCTGACTGTCACACTTGACTTGGTGCCAAACAGCAAGATGCCTAGGCTTTCCAACAAACAGTAATCGCTACAGAGTGCCTGCTGCATGAGTCTTAGCTCGCTCATTATTTGTCCTCTGAAAATGAAAGAAAATGAAAGTGTTAGTCACTAAGTTGTGTCTGACTCTTTGCAACCTCATGACTATAGCCTGCCAGGTTCTTTTCTGTCCATGGAATTCTCTAGGCAAGAATACTGGAGTGAGTAGCCATTCCCCTTCCCAGGGGTTCTTCCTGACCTAGGAGAACCCAGATCACCCACATTGCATTCAGATTCTTTACCATCTGAGCCACCAGGAAAGCTTGCTCATTGCTCATCCTCTGAGCAATACTCAAATAGATAGTCTTATTTCCATTTTACAGTTGAGGTCTCAGAAAGAATTAGTGACTTGCTAATGATCCCATTGGAGGTAAAAAGCAAGTTTATATCAACATTTGAACCTAAGTTGCTATTGCAGGCTCTTTCACAGGAGCTGCAGGAGACATGGGTTTGATCCCTGGGTCAGGAAGATCCCCTGGAGGAGGGCATGGCAATCCATTCCAGTACTCTTGCCTGGAGAATCCCATGGACAGAGGAACCTGGTGGGCTACAGTCCACAGGGTTGTAAAGAGTTCCACACAACTGAAGAAACTTGGCACACATGCACTCTCCTCACAATTATTCCACTATTCCAGTGGTTCAGGCACCAGCAGGAGCAGCCTCACCTGGAACCTTGTTCAAAATGCAAATTATTTTTTTCTACTTTATTCTTTTTATTTTAGTTAATTAATTAAAAATTTGTTGTATTAAAGTTCAGTTGATTTGTCAAGTTGTATCAGTTTCTGCTGTACAGCAAAGTGAGTTGATTGTACATATACGTTCTTTTACATATTCTTTTCCATCATGGTTTATCTCAGGGTATTGAATAGAGTTCCCTGTGCTACACAGTAGGACCATGTTGTTTATCCATTCTATACATAACAGTTTGCGTCTGCTAATGCCAAACTCTCAATCCATCCCCCACCACTCCTGTCTCCCCTTGGCAACCACAAATCTGTTCTCTGTGTCTGTAAGTCTGTTTCTGTTTCATAGATGAGTTCATTTGTGTTGTATTTTGGATTCCACATATAAGTGATATCATATGGTGTGTGTCTTCGTCTGACTTCCTTCACTTAATATAATCATCTCTAGGTCCATCCATGTTGCTGCTAATGGCATTATTTCATTTTTTTAAGACTGACTAGTCTGTCATTGTATATATGTGTAAAAGTATATATGTATATTTGTGTATCTCACATCTTCTTAATCCAGTTGTCTGTTGATGGACACTCAGGTTGTGTCCATGTCTTGGCTTGTCAATAGTTAGCCTGCTAAGTATTTGGAACATAGTAAATAGAAGGTTCAAAGAGTGAGGAAAACCATCTGTCTAGGCAGGGGAGGGCATTTTGGATGACTGCACAACCGGCTGCTGCTGCTAGCAGGGTATGGAGCTGTCCTCCCATTGTCTTTAAACTTCGTCCTTCTTTCCCGTCTGTAGGAGATGATCATGATCATTATTACTGGTGAGACACCTGTTCAGGGTAATGAACGTTCAGTTCACTGCAATCAGCAATGAGCAGCTCCTTGTAATTGGCTCATAAGAATGACAAGGTGTTGAAAGAGCAGTTAAGACCTTTCCAATTCACACATGCCATTAGCAGGAGCTCATTAAAGACATGAACGAAGAGAAAGTGTAAATAAAGAAGCCTGCTGTTTGTAATTACAGCTGTACATCTGACCGCCTCCTCCCGGGCTCAGCCGAGAGGAGCTCCAGATGCCGGCACCTCCTGGCCCTTGTGTCTCTGCCTCTTTATTTATACCATTTCTCAGGATGTGCATCTCTGTGGAGCTGCAGGTGGACTAGGATGCAACTTACAGACTGGCGGTGATACATGTACATGACCCAGCTAGGTAGTTCCACCCCAGGCTGTGGGGGTGCCAACAGCACCCCTTTCCTGCTGCCTCCTGGGGGCACAGCTTGGAACTTCAGTGTGGGTGGAGTGACCTTGCAGGTCTTGTGATGTGGAGTTCTTTGGCTTGTCTTCCTTACTGTAAAGATAAAGGTAAGTGACAACCAAGATTACCAAAAAAACTGCCTCTACTATATATAAAATAGATAACCAACAAGGACCTACTATATAGCACAGGCAACTACACTCAATATTTTGCAATAACCTATAAGGGAAAAAATCTTAAAAAGAATACATATATCTGTAACTGAATCACTTTGTTGTACACCTGAAACCAGCACAAATTATAAACCCACTATACTTCAATTAATCAGTTCAGTTCAGTTCAGTTCATTCGCTTAGTCGTGTCCGACTCTTTGCGACCCCATGAATTGCAGCATGCCAGGCCTCCAGGTTCATCACAATCTCCCAGAGTTCACTCAGACTCAAGTCTATCGAGTCCGTGATGCCATCCAGCCATCTCATCCTTGGTCGTTCCCTTCTCCTGCCCCCAATCCCTCCCAGCATCAGAGTCTTTTCCAATGAGTCGACTCTTTGCATGAGGTGGCCAAAGTACTGGAGTTTCAGCTTCAGCATCATTCCTTCCAAAGAAATCCCAGGGTTGATCTCTTTCAGAATGGACTGGTTGGATCTCCTTGCAGTCCAAGGGACTCTCAAGAGTCTTCTCCAACACCACAGTTCAGAAGTATCAATTCTTTGGCTCTCAGCTTTCTTCACAGTCCAACTTTCACATCCATACATGACCACAGGAAAAACCATAGCCTTGACTAGGCAGACCTTAGTCGGCAAAGTAATGTCTCTGCTTTTGAATATACTATCCAGGTTGGTCATAACTTTTCTTCCAAGGAGTAAGCGTCTTCTAATTTCATGGCTGCAGTCACCATCTGCAGTGATTTTGGAGCCCAAAAAAATAAAGTCTGACACTGTTTCCACTGTTTCCCCATCTATTTCCCATGAAGTGATGGGAC
>SJYX01010564.1:193919-211181 GCA_006410675.1 Oreotragus oreotragus | reverse complement strand
GGCAGACTCTTTACTGTCTGAGCTGCCAGGGAAGCCCATATATGTATACCACAGCTTCTTTATCCATTCATCTGTTGATAGACATCTATGTTGCTTCCATGTTCTAGCTATTGTAAATAGTGCTGCAATGAACATTGTGGTACATGTGTCTTTTTCAATTATGGTTTTCTCAGTGCCATTCAGTCTTTTAGTGTGAAAGTCAAGGGGAAATTCCCTATGTCAGGATTATTCCCATGTGAATGGTACTTAGGCCAGTATTTGATGCAGCCCCTGTTTTTACTTGAGAAGTGATTATTCACAGTAAAATAGTGGTAGCCGCTATTCACTGAGTGTTCAGCACAGATATGATGTTAAGAACTTTATCTACGTTTATTGATATTAATATAATCAGCATACAAACCTATGGGTTAGATATTACATCCTTTTTGATGGCTAAGGTAGCTGAAACTCAGAGATCACATAGGTGGTAGGGCCAGATTTGCCTGATCAAAGTTCAAGTTCCAGTCTACTCTCAGGGGTGAACAAAACTGGATGAAACCTCCCTTCCCCTCCAGGCCCTGCTACCTATGGGTAGGTAGGGAGGCAGTGCAGTGGGAATTCCATTGGGGCAGCCTTTTGGAAGTTTTCAGTCAAGATTTTAGAATAAACAAAAAATGTATTTTCTTACTGAAGGAAGAGTTTTTCTGCCTTTAGAGCTTAAAAACTAGTCAAGAAAAGTGCTCATACTGTCTGTAACCTTGGCCTGTGATAGAGTTTTGGCAAACCCAGTCTCTGGTATCACTAAGAGGGAGTCAAGCCCCACCCCCCCATTTATCTCTATATCAGAGGGAGTTGCATGTTAGTAATGGGAGAAAATGTCTTAAAACAAATTCCTTCAAGAAGACAAACAAAGAAACTGAAATAAATAAAGGGAAAAAAAATCTCAGAAACAAAAAGAAAACAAACTCTTTTAGGTTGTGTATCCAAAAATCATTCCTGTGGTNATATAGAGACTGGATAAACAAGGCCCTGCTGTTCTCTACTGCACAGGGAACTATATTCAACAGCCTTATGAAAAACCATATGGAAAAGAATATGAAAAGGAATGTATATATATATATATATATATAACTGAATCACTTTGCTGTACTGCAGACATAAACACAAGATTGTAAATCAACTATACTTCATTAAAAAAAAGAAATAAAATGTCCCTTGTTATCACACAGATTTGATTGTTTTGCTGGCTAGTGACAACCCTATAGAGTGTAAAAATTTTCTACAGCGAGTTCAATAAGTAGAACAAACACTTGCACTGTTTCCTCTAGTCTCCCCTTTAAGAAAGGGAGTAATAACATCCTTCACAGTCTGGAGCTAATGTAAGTGTTCAGCATGTTGGCCGCCCATAATAAAGTCTTGGTAAATGTTAGCTGACATTAATAATAAATTCATACTAGATGACTGATATAATTAGCATATCAAACACTGGCCTAAGCATCACACCCTACTTCTTGAGCTAAAATACCTTCTTTGTAGGTAAATTGTGCTTGGGAGATGTTTAATAGTTTTATTCTCTTAAATAGGTAAATATTTCTCTCATAATTTGATTTACTCTGTAAGATGAACCCAGTTAATTTTTTGTCCCTCTGATGGAGGCATCAATTTTATATATCTATATCTGTATGGATTCAACATTAGTGGAGAAAATCTGAATTGACCAAAGTGGCTGTAGGTTGCAGACTGCAAACATATTCTGGCGTCTAGAGAAAGTAGAGTTTCTTTATGCTGTCCATAAATGCAGTGTTCCTTTAAAATAACTTTAAGTCCTTCTAGGTTTAAAATAGTGTGGTCTGATTAATTTGTTAGGTAACATAATAAAAAAAATTTTGGGTGCATTTCAAGCTCATTTTATTATTATTATGATTAGCAACATTTTTTGCTGCCCTGTGGCATGTGAGACACTAGTTCCCTGCCCAGAGGTTGAATCCTGGCACCCTGCAGTGGAAGTGTGGAGTCCCAACCACTGGACCACTAGGGGAGTTCCAACATATTCAAACCTTTAAGGAAAAAAACATTAGCCTTTTAGTCCCCACCTTTCTCCCCTCTGATCTACTCTCCAAGGTGGCATCTGGTATCCTGGGGTGAAGGGAGTCATGTTGGATTCCTGCCCCTCATCTGACACCCACTCTCCTTCTACTCCCATCACCTGCCAGAAGCCTCCTCTCCCCCGGATTCCCAGGGCCAGAAGCGGGGATTTTCCTTCCTTTTTTGATCAGATCTCCTACCCAGGCCTGGCTTCTAATGTATCAGATAGATTCTAAAGAAATGTACTCAGACATAAAAAGGAACAAAATAATGCCATTTGCAGCAACAAGGATGGACTTAGAGATTGTCATTGTGAGTAAAGTAAGTCAGAAAGACAAAAATCACACGATATCACTTATAATTGAAATCTAAAAAAGCTATTTGTAAACAGGTAAAAATGAACCTATTTACCAAGTTTGATGTAGAAATCAAACTTATGGTTATCAAGGGGGGAAGTGGGTGTGAGATGAGTTGGGAGATAGGGATTGACATATACACATAACTATGTATAAAATAAGTAACTACTAAGGACCTACTGTATAGCACAGGGAACCTTACTCAATACTCTGTGATGACCTATATGGAAATAGAATCTAAATAAGGGTGGATATCTGTATATGTATAACTGATTCACTTTGCTGTACACGGGAAACTAACTCAAGAATGTAAATCAACTTTCAGCTTAAAAAAAATGTACAACGTGAGGGTTGTGAGTTACATTTTATTGGGGGCAAAATGAGGACCTTTGCCCAAGAGACTACCTCAGTTAGCTCTGAGAATCTGATCCAAAGAGGCAGTGGGGGAAGGATATGTAATTTTGGTAAAGGGGGAATACATGCAATCAAGTACATATTTTTCCAGAGGGTTTTTAACCAGTCTTGTGACGCTTTTGTTAGCTACAAGAACAGTCATTATCACGAATGATTTTAGTGTTTTTCTAGATATGGGGAGATACAAGAATTGGGCTCATGAAATCGGCTTCTGAAAATATCTAACTAATATCTAACTATCTGGAGACCTGTTCTGCCAGGCCTTTTCCCGCCCACTCTGCTCCCCTTGAGCACAGAGTGCCTCACTTCTGCTCTCCACCCTGAATTCTTCTTAGAGGGTGTTGAAGATCAACAGCTACAGCAACACATGTTTTAATCCTGTAGAGGTAGATGGCAAGTGCCAATTTGTAGCTGACACAACTATACTCCAATAAAATGTAATTGAGAAAAAGACATGTAGCAAATCCTTTCTTGACTTTTTTTGCAATGCCTGACTTCTAAGCTTATGGTTTTGTTAAAGAGTTTGTGGCCTGGCCATGCTCTGCCATGGAGCAGTGGGCCCCAGCCCCGGAAATGGAGGGCTGCAAATGGAAAAGGAGGAGATGGGGTTAAAATGCCTTGAAGGAATATTCACACGATGTCATCCTTACAACTGTGTCTTGGAAATGAGTGAGGAGCTGGCCATCCAAATGGCCACATTAACTTGGGTAACTGCCATCTGTAAGCAACATGTGAAAATGGAAGGATGTACCAGATGGTTCATAACTGCTGTGGCAATAGAATTAACAATGATTAGAAAGCTGACGGGTGGTACACCAAACACCAGGAGTTGCAGTGAGCAAACTCAGTCATCATCGGAAAAGGAAGAACACCAAGAGGGCTTGTCAAAGTCTGCTTCACTGAAATTCCTATATGGATCCAAGATTTCGCCTGTGACTTAAGTCTGCTTCATGAAGACTATCTGCTTCCTCATACTAGCATCATTTAACATCCCAAGGACAGGGTGTCAGTCAAATTCAGAGAAAAATGAGTAGCTGGAATTAATAAGGGGAATGTTGATTTTTATTTATTAGTTTCCATTCTCCTTGTTATTCAAATAGACCCATGTACTCTAACCTCCCTACTCACCTTTGTCTGTTCAGCTCTGGTAGCTTTATCCCTCCCTCTCTCCCCCTTCCTCCCTCCTTCCCTCCCTCCATCCATTCTCCTGGCTAAAGCCATCCAGGCACCAGGGAAACACCCGCTCAGGAACTTTGATTCTCCATCCTCGGCATAACAGTAGACCATGTTGGAAGGAAGACCATGCTGGTCTGTAGCCTGTGTTGTTGCATATTTTGGAGATGAACATTGTTTTGGGACACAAGGAGGGTTTGACTTGCAGAAGCACTTGGTAAAGGAAAAGAAAAGCTAATTAAGTTGTCAAATTCGGCATAACAGTAGGCCATGTTGGAAGGAAGACCATGCTGGTCTGTAGCCTGTGTTGTTGCATATTTTGGAGATGAACATTGTTTTGGGACACAAGGAGGGTTTGACTTGCAGAAGCACTTGGTAAAGGAAAAGAAAAGCTAATTAAGTTGTCAAATTTTCCCTTGAAGACAGACTAATTAAACTGTCAAATTCGCTTTCTCAGAACATGTGAATACTACAGTCTTACAAAACTTACAGTGTCATTTTCCAATAGTGTCGACACCCATTTTCTCTCTTCTTTTCACATTCCAATCAGGACTCACCAATTAGTCCAATGTTCACAAACATTGCATGTGATGGCTGATGACCATTTTGCAATATTGTATGCATGTCTAGATATAACACTGCAAAACACGATACTCTACTTTGGCATTTATATAGATAGTGAATATCAGAATCACAAACAATTTTGTATATAAATGAATCATTAAAATTTTTAAATTAAATTTTGAAAAAATTAAAAAAAGCTTTAAGTACATTTGATTTTAAAATTAGGTATTTGTTACTTATTATGTTGCCCTAGCTTCAACAGATAATTTTACTTATTTTTGAAGAAAAAGAACTTCTTGGGAAATTTAGGAACAATAAATTAAATTTCCCACTGACATGTTTGAAGAAAACAGATTCAAATTTTGTGTACATTGAATACAATTCCATTTTTAAAAAACATTCTTTCTATCATTACTGATGATGAAAAACAAATGATGTGTAAACCTTTAACATATGATTTTAATAAAATAAAGAGAATTATAAAAGTAGAAAGAGGCAAGATTGGGGTGAAGGGTGGAGGCTTCCCATGTTAAACCAGTCAGAGCTATTCACACAGTTATTTTTTAAAATTGAAATATACTGGGACTTCCCTGGCAGTCCAGTGGTTGGGACTTTGCCTTCCATTGCAGGGGGTGAGAGTCCAATCCCGGGCTGGCCAGCAAGAATCCCACATGCTTCATGGCCAAAAAACCAAAACATAAAACAGAAGCAATATTGCAACAAATTCAATAAAGATTTAAAAAGTGGTTCACATCAAAAAAAAAACAGTAAAAGAAATAAACTTGAAATATACTTGATGTACAATATTATATTAATTTCAGGGGTACTACATAGTTATCTGATATTTGCACACATTATGAAGTGATCACCATAAGTCTAGTAATCATCTGTCTCCATGCAAAGTTATTACCATATTATGACGCGTATCCCTTACAGTGTGTGTTACATCCCTGCAGCTTATTTATTTTATGACTGGGGGTTTGTACCTGTTAATCCCCTTCACCCTTTTCACATACCTCTCTCTACTTGTTTGTCCTTTGTACCTGTATGTTTTTATTTTGTTTCATTTTGATTGTTTTATTTTTTAGATTCCACATAGAAGTGAGATCCTTCTTTGTCTGATTTCCTTCACTTAGCATAATACCCTTTAGAGTCATCCATGTTGTAGCAAACGGAAGGTTTCATTTTTTACGGCTAATATTTCATTGTAGACATATACCACAAATTCTTTAGCAGGCAGACACTTAGGTTCTTTCTATATCTTGGCTTTGGCTCAGTGGTAAAGAATCGACCTGCCAGTGCAGGAGATGCAGGAGACTCCAGTTTGATCTCTGGGTGGGGAAGATCCCCTGGAGGAGGAAATGGCAACCCACTCCAGTATTCTTGCCTGGGTAATCTCATGGACAGAGGAGCCTGGAGGGCTACAGCCCATAAGATTTCAAAGAGTCAGACACAACTGAGCACACATGCATATCTTGGCTACTATTGTAAATAAGACTGCAATAAATATTGATATGCATATATATGTTTTTAATTAGTGTCTTTGTTTTCTTCATGTAAATACCCAAAAGTGAAATTGCTGGATCATATGGTAGCTCTAGTTTTAATCTTTTGAAGAGCCTCCATACTATTTTCCATAGTAGCTGGACCGATTTACATTCCCATCAATAGTACACGGTTCCATTTTCTCCATGTCCTCAACAACACTTGTTATTTCTTGCCTTTTTGATAATAGCCATTTTTTTTTTGATCTGTATTTCGTTAATGATTAGTGATGTTGAACCAAATTTTCATATGTCTATTGACTATCTGACTGTCTTTGGAAAAATGTCTATTCAAGTCCTCTGCCCATTTTTAAAATTGGGTTGGTTTTTAAAAATTGGGAATGTTTGTTTGCTGGATATTGAGCTGTATGAGTTTTTGTATTTTCTGGGTATCAGCCCCTTTTTACAAATATCTTTTCCCTTTGAGTAAGCTGCGATTCATTTTGGTGTGCAAAAACTTTTAGATTGATGTAGTCTTACTTGTTTATTTTTGCTTTTATTTCCCTTGCCTGAAGAGAAAGGTCCAGAAAAACATTGCTAAGGCATAAGTCAAAGAATGTAATGCTATGTTTCTTCTTCTAGGAATTTTATGGTTTCAGGTCATACATTTAAGTCTGATCCATTTTGAGTTTAATTTTGCATATGGTGAAAGTAGTTTGATTTTATTATTTTGCATGCAGCTCTTTAACTTTTCCACATCATTTACTGAAGAGGCTGCTTTTTCCCTCTTGTATATTCTTGCCTCCTTAAGTGTGAGTTTATTTCTGGGCTCTATCTTGTTCCATTGATCAATGTGTCTCTTTGTGCTAAGACCATAGTGTTTTCATTATTGTAACTTTGTATAATACTTTGAAGTCAGGAAGTGTTATATTTCCAGCTTTGTTCTTTCTCAAGATGGAGATGACTTAGGGATGCAAGGATGGTTTAACATCTGCAAGTCAAACAATGTGACAGCACATTAACATATTGAAGAATAAAAATTACACAATCTTCTCAACAGGTGCAGAAAGGTCTGATGAACTTCAAATCCATTCATGATAAAAATTCTCAACAATGTTGGTATAGAGGGAGCATATCTTGACATTATAAAAATCGTATCTGACGTACCCACAGCTAACATCATACTCTGGTAAAAAGCTGAAAGCATTTCCTCTAAGAATTTTTGCTGTATTCATCCATTCTTTCCCCAGGTTTGGTGAACATCTTTTTCATCATTACCTTGAACTCTTTAGATGGCTTATCTCTACTTTGTTTAATTCTTCTTCTAATAGTATATTTTATTTTACTTTAATTTTTATTTATTTATTTAGCTGCACTAGGTTTTGGTTGTGGCATACTGGATCTTTAGTTGTGGCAAGTGGGATCTAGCTCCCTGACCAGAGATCAAACGATGACCCCCTGCATTAGGAACACAGAGTCTTAGCCACTGGACCACCAGGGAAGTTCAATTTAGTTCTTTTTTTCTGAAGTTATGTCCCATTTCTTTGTTTGGAACATATTCCTCCTGTCTCTACATTTTGTCCAACTCTGTGTTTATCTTTATGTGTTAGGTGGGTTAGTTATGTTTCCCAGTCTTGGAGAAGTGGCCTTATATAGATGTCTGATGAGGCCCAGCAGCATGACCCTCTCTGGTCACCAGAGTATATGCTCTAGAGGTGCGTCTATGTTGGCTGTGAGGGTCCTTCTCTTGTGGCAGGCTGACTTCAGTGAATGTGTTGGTAGGCAGGGCTGGCTCCTGGCCTGGTTGTCTGTGAGATCATGCCTTGTGTAATGGCTGTGGGCCACTGGAGGGCAGGGTATGCTTCTTACATGGTTGGCTGTGTAGCTCAGGATGTCCTGGGGCTGGTGCTGGTCCACTGGAGGATAGAGCTGGGTCTGAAACACTAATAGGCTAAAGAAAAGCTTCCAAGATGGTGCTTGCCAGTGCTGGTGTTTCATGGTAGAGTGAACACCCCTAGATGGCTGTTGCCAACCTCAGTGTCCCTTGGGGTAAGTCTCAGTTGCCTCCTGCCTCTCTGGGAGGCTCTTCAAGATCAATAAGTGTCAGACCCAGGCTACTTTAAAACTGCCACCTCTGCACTGGGACTCAGAATGGGTGAGATTTTGCATGCACCCTTTGTGAGGAGAGATTCTGTGTTTCCTGTTGTCCTCCAGTTCTCTTGAACATAAGCCATGCTGGTTTTGAGAGCTAGATGTTCTCGGGGCTCCTCTTTCTAGAGTAGGGCTGGGGAACCCACGTGGGCTCAGAATTCTCACTCCTTAGGGAGGACCTCTGAGATTGTAATATTCCTCCTTATGCAGGTTGCTGACTCAAGGGTGTGAATCCAAATATGCTATATCTCTATTCCTCCCACACATCTCGCTGTGTCTGTAATTGTGGAAAATCTTTTCTGCTAGTCATCAGGTTGTTCTCATAGTTGGTTTGTAAGTAGTATAATTTTGGCATACATTGATTGGCTGTGGTCTGAGTTAGTGGTAGGATCTTTTCAGTGGTTTGAATGTCTGGAGCAGAACTGCCCAACAGAAACAGAATGTGAGGCACATATATAATTGAAAATTTTATAGAAGTTACATTTAAAAAGAGAAACATTCGATTCTAATAAAATATTTTATTTAACTTATCAAGTAATGACTAAACTTATTATTAATGTGTTAATTGATTTTTCATTTTTGGTCTTAGAAATCTGTTGTGTATTTCACACTGAGAGCATCTCTTCATAGGGACTGACCACACTGCACGAGCTCACTGGGCACATGGCTGTGGTGGTCGTGGTGGGCATTGCAGGTCTGGAGCCTCATTTGGAATTCTGTCTGAGGAGCCTAAGAGACTTATGACTCTCTGCAACCAGCATCCCATAAACGTCGTTCTCCCTGGCTTTCCTCCTGGGCTGCATGGTCAGTTAGCTCTCTTTCACTGCTGTCACAAAGTCAAATCCACAAGATGTGAGTGACCACCCTGAATTTATTTCTCAGAGGATTTGCAGCTCCTACAAGGTAAAAGACCAGAGGAACTGGAGCCCCAACCACGGAGGAAATAAAAAACTATCCAAAGAACCCTCAGACCACAGATTTTTGCCAATAGACAATTTTCCATATCCCAGTAATGGCTCCATGGAAGCTAAAAACTGGAAACACTTTGTTTTCACTATTGGGTTTCCTTGATGGCTCAGATGGTGAAGAATCTGCCTGCAATGCAGGAGACTTGGGTTCAATCCCTGGGTTGGGAAGATTCCCTGAAGAAGGGAATGGCTACTCACTCCAGTGTTCTTGCTGGAGAATCCCATGGACAGAGGAGCCTGGTGGGCTACAGTTTGTAGGGTCATGAAGAGTTGGACTGAGAGACTAACACTTTCAGCTTCATTTTATTTTCACAATGACATTGAAGTGAAGTGAATTCGCTCAGTTGCGTCCGACTCTTTGCGACCCCGTGGACTGTAGCCCACCATGCTCCTATGTTCATGGGATTTTCCAGGCAAGAGTACTGGAGTGGGTTGCCATTTCCTTCTCCAGAGGATATTCCTGACTCAGGGATCAAACTCAGGTCTCCTGCATTGTAAGCAAGACATTTTATCGTCTGAGCCACCAGGGGAAAAGATAACACCTGAATGAGTATCTTTACCATCCTCTTGAGATGGAAAAAACAGTGCTTTTGAAATGACATTCCAGTACGAATCCCCTGGTTTTGAAGAAAGTGAACCTTTTTACAGTCAGAAGGTGCCAGGATTTTGAATTTTGAACTTGACTGCTGAGGAATAAAGATCAGAATTTCAACTTGGAATGTGCTAAATCCACCAATGTCTCTCAGCATTTGCTGTGGCCACTTTCTTTTTACACATTTAAATCTTCCTTCCCTAATTTTACCTGTGTTCTGCTGAATGATCATATCTTGGAGCCTGACTTAGAAATAAATGTAATGGTTAACAACTGGCCTTTGAGTCAGTAGAATTTTTTCTTTCTTCTTGTAGTGGGATGATCATGGCAGGATATTTCCTCATGGCCAGGAAATAGATAAACATGTTTCCCCATGTGTAAGGAGAGAAATAATCATAGTTCTTATTTCCTAAATTTTCATGAGGATTAAAAAAAAATACACATGATGCATTTAGCACAGTGACTGCCCATGTCAAGTTAAATAAATGTTGATTGCTATTAACATCTTTTGAGCACTTGTGTCTAACTGGTTGACCACCTGTAGGTTGGTGTAAATCTACTTCTTGGTATATGGAACTGGTTGATTCCTAAGTAAAAATCTTGACATCCTGACAATTTGATTCTGTCTCATTTGTATGAAGGTGAATCAGCCCAAGGTTCACCAGGTTTTGCCATTTATTTTTTTCTCCCGATTTTCTTTGTCCTCCTTTTCTTCTCTTCACTATTCTGTTTCTCTCCCCTCCCACTTTTTAAAACATTTTAAAGCTTTTTATTTATGTTAAAAAATATGTGCATGGCAATATTTAAAACAATGTAACAAAAAGGAAATGACACTCTAAACTGCACTTCACAGCCCACAGGACATCTTGGACCAGCTTGCTTTTTACTCTAGAGTTCACAGTCGTCCTACCCAACTCCTTTCTTCACCAACAATTTTTTTTCCTTCCAGTCAGACAGGCAGATGAAAGAGGCAGGCTGTGACCTACACATTGTTGGTAGTTTTCCTTTCTTTTATGTGTAAAAGGATGGCACAGTCATGTAAACTTGATCCCTCTTTGTCTCTTATCAAAGCTAAACAGCTAAAAGAAGTAAAATAAGAAGGCATTGCTTGTGGAATGTACAGTGCATACTGGCAGCGCATGCTTCATTACGACTTGCCTGCTTGTTTCTCCTGTTCAATAGTTTCTTTTGAAGGCAGTGGATTTTTCTCTTGCATTTCTGTTTTTTTCAATTTCAATTTATCAGACTTTTCAATCTCAGCCATATCGGGTTTGTCAGACATGGTTGCAGCGGGAGTAGAGTGAGCTGTGAAGGAGAGAAATACGATCTGCGATGGCTGATGAGGGCTCTCTTTCTCCCTTTTTCTTGGTTATTTTCAGCTGTGACTTAGGGATATTGGTACCCTCAGTGGGCACTGCCTCACCTGCCAGGGCAAGTGCTGCAGATGACTCTTAAACTCTGCCTTTGCATGTTTATTTATTTATTTTTTTGGCTTGTTTATTTTCTTGTAGATGATGGCCATGCAGTAATCCTGAGATGAGAGCTGAAACCTTCAATTGGCTCAGTGTGGGTTTTCCAGAAATAGTCTCTGATGATGTGCTAGATGATGATAATTGAAGGCAGGCATGCTCTCTTTATAAATTTCTTGCAGGACTCACCTACACCCTCATCCTGGCCTGGCCCCAGCCTCTTTATGAAGCTGTATAATACTCCTCCACAGGGACACCTGTGGCAGATGTGACGCTGTGACAGGGCAATGGAGTGGCTGCTCTGGGAAGAAACACAGTGGGGAGGGCCATCCAGGAGTGTTGTCTCAGTAAGACCACGGGTAATTAGGAGGCTGACAGGGGGCACAGGTAGCAGAACTGGGGATACTGAGGTCCAGTGGGGACTGAAAGATCAAAGCCAAGGATGCAGGTGAGACTCAAAGGCCAAATGTCAGGCTGCAACCAGGTGTGCGAGAGCTGTAGGAATCAGAGGTCAAGGGGAGCCAGTGGTCAAAAGTCAGGGGTGTAACTAGAGATCAACACTTCATCAGCTGTTTCTTTAGACAGGTGGCCTCCATCATGTTTCCTGCTGGGCAAGATGCTGATCATGCATGTGACAGATCAGGGTATGGAGGTGGGTGGAGGTATCGGATTGAGTGGTATGGGATTGAGTGAAGGCAGATTTGGACATTTTGGTGAAAGAACTGGTGTTAGATGTTGTTACAGGCTGAATGTTTGCGTCTCCCCCCAAATTTGTATGTTGAAGCCCTAAGCCCTCATTGTGATTACATTTGAAGATAAGGTCTTTATGGAGGTAATACGTGTCCTTATAAGAAGAGAAAGATCTCTCCCTCTCTTTCTCCTCTTTGTCAACATATAGCCCAGAGGCAGCCATCTACAAGTTAAGGACAGGGCTCTCACGAGATCCCATCATGCTAGTGTTCTGATCTCAGACTTCAGGGCTCCAGAGCCACGAGAAACACATTTTTTGCTGTTTATAAGTCATCCAGTCTATGATATTTTGTTATGAAAGCCATAGCCCTAGGCTAAAATAGATGTAAGGTTTGGGTTTGAGGGTGTGTAGAGAAGGGAAAGAGTGTACCCTTGGAGACACAGGCAGTGAGGGCCAGCTGTCACAGGGTTCCAGTCAAGACTGGCATCTCCAGGAAAGGTATGTAGAAAGCAAGATGGGGTCCCAGCGACAAAGATATTTGGGAGACCACCAAAGGCAAAACAAACACTTTCCCCAAAGCAACTGAGTTTCCTTGGGACACAAGATCCAAATAGCAATAAAACTTGGGCCAATCACTGAGGCTGGTCACATCTCTTTAAACTCAAACTGGAGGGCCTGAGTGGGAAGGAAAAGAAGGGGAGGATAAAGTATACCCAGATACAGAGAAAACAGAGTACAGAGGTTGAGAGTGAGCAAGGACTGACAGCTAAATTTTTTTTCTATTGCAGAGGGAAGCATGTAGAAAGGACGTAAGAGAGAGAGAAGCCCAGATCTGTGGATGGCTGGACCCTTCCCTTCATCCAGGTTTTGTTCAAATATCTGTTGATCATTGTTTGATAAAATATAATATCTGACTGTGTATATGTGTCTCTATATATAATACATGCTGCTAAGTCACTTCAGTCGTGTCTGACTCTGTGCGACCCCATAGATGGCAGCCCACCAGGCTCCCCCATCCCTGGGATTCTCCAGGCAAGAACACTGGAGTGGGTTGCCATTTCCTTCTCCAATGCAAGAAAGTGAAAAGTGAAAGTGAAGTCGCTCAGTTGTATCCGACTCTTAGTGACCCCATGGTCTGCAGCCTACAAGGCTCCTCAATCCATGGGATTTTCCAGGCAAGAATACTGGAGTGGGGTGCCATTGCCTTCTCCGTATATAATACATATATATGTATATATACACACATAATGTACAGATGTATATATGTGTAGATACACATGTAATATATACACAGATTTATTGATTGATATGTGCACATATATTTCCCCGTCAGGAAGCCCATGGTCTGTGCTCAGGCAACAGTGTAGTCAGTGGATTAATCCCCATATGGAAGCAGAACCTGGGTAATAGTTTCTGTTGGGATCTACGAGGCTGAAATCTGTTACTTCTTAAAGGACAGAGGACAGACTTGGTATTCTCAGAACCCACATGCTCCCTGGCTGCGCTTCTGAAAGTCTGGGCTGGAGATAGTGTTGGGAGGGCCTGAATCTCCATGCAGAGGGCATCTGTGTGCACACGTATGGGACCCAGTGTTCACAGGCCACCCTAAGTCCATCTTTTCTCCCAGAGAGTGGGATTCTTTGGTTTAGAATGTCTCTACCTGGTCATAGGGTGCCACCTTCTCTGGGATTCTCCTTTCTGTGTGTGTAGGCCACCCTTCCACTCTTGTTCCTTGTCCTATCTCTGATAATGCCGAAGCTGAGTAGGACCCTGTGGGGCTCCTGTGTATGGAAGCTTTTCAAGCAGTTGCTAATCAGGGAAGGGAGGGGATGTAGAGGATAGGGAGGAGCAGACAAGACAAAATAGTATGGGCTTGGGGCAGGGTCCTAGTTCCATCTCAAGTGGTACGTATAACAGTACCTTTGAGTTTTTTTTATAGAACTAAAATCCCTGACAAAAGGAAGATGTTAGCATTCTTCATGCCAGAGAAGGTCACAGTTTGATCAATTTGAGAACCACAGAAGGTCATCAGGAGACCACTTGAGGCCAGATTAAAGGGGTGCAGGCCCTGCAAACACCCTCATCCTTATTGGCAACCCTGCCCTTGAACCACCCTATAAAACTATAGAATTCATGAACTGCCGGAGTCCAGCTCCAGCAGCCAGGGATTCAACCTGAGGGAGGAACGGTGTTGGCGAGTAACGAGACAGCCTCTCAGTTTTCTTGGACTGCCTATTTCTTTCAAGTTTAAGATTTTCTTTTATACTTTTACAAAAGCATTAGGTCAGAGGTTTGACATTTTCAGTTCNCCGGAGTCCAGCTCCAGCAGCCAGGGATTCAACCTGAGGGAGGAACGGTGTTGGCGAGTAACGAGACAGCCTCTCAGTTTTCTTGGACTGCCTATTTCTTTCAAGTTTAAGATTTTCTTTTATACTTTTACAAAAGCATTAGGTCAGAGGTTTGACATTTTCAGTTCCCCCTCACCCAGATTTTTATCTCCATAAATCATTGTTGCTCTTCAAACAGAGTTCCTGCTTCAGGGATTCTCTCGGAATCAGCTTTACCATCTATTATCTACTTCTTCTTATGTGTCCTATAGTTAACTTGTGATTACATTGTAACTCATGCTACATTCCTCACTTTATTTCTTATCTTTCTAAATCCTGTTTGTCCCTAACATCCTGAGCTCACTATATCTTAAAAAGTCTTCTAGTTACAGTATCTCTAAAATTCCTAACCTCTATAAGCTATAGTAAAATATGCTAACATTACAACATTCCTTAAATCTTCAACTTCTAACTATTTTAATTATTTCTAAGCCCCAAATTCAGTAAACTCCTTTGCCATAAACATTTTCCTCACAAATAGGCTTCAGATAGCAATCCCTCCCATGGCCTCAAGCTGCAGCCTATGTGCTCAGCCTGGAGCACTCTTTCGTAAAAGTTCTTGAACAAATGTCAATGACTAACTTTATGAATTATTTTCTGAGCACAGCTGCAGAAGGCTTTGTGCCTTCTTATGCTCCTTTCAAGAACAATAAGCACCTTAACATTCCTTTTCAGTCAACTCAGCTGAGGAAAGGAAAAAACAAGTCAGAATCACAAGGCCTAACTCCTTCATCCCGGGTCCATGCCTGCGGGACAAAGAGAGGGAGTTGGGGCCATGCCTCCATTTTGTCAGTAATGCCTAATGTGGCTCCCGACAATGAACTATAGGTTCATCTTATAAAACTCCTCACCAAATCTTCCTGGGTTGGGACACAGTTTTTTATGGCAGGAGCCTGCCGTGTTCCTCTTTGCCTGGCAAAGTAGTAAAACTATTCTTTTCTATTTCACCCAAAACTCTAAGTTTTGACTGGGCACCAGTGCAGAGAAGCTGAGTTTTTGGCCTCAGTACTTCAGAGCTGGTTTATTGTGAGTCCACCATGCACTGGCCAGTGTTCTGAGCATGCTATGTGTATTGAAATATTTAATCCTTATTGCCACTCAAGAGGCAGCATCTTTCCACTCAGTAGAACCCGGGGGCAGGGAGGTGCAACTCCTTGCTGGAGGTTGTGCAGGTAGCCTGTCCCATGCTCTTGGGACAGGCAGGATGAAGAAGCAGCATGGACCACCACCCCCATTACTCAGCCTTTCCTGCCACTTCTCATTTCTTCTTTGCTCTCTGCCTCAGTTTATAGGGACCAGGGATCTGCCTTTAGCCCAAGTGGCTGCAGGGGTGATGATGAAGGGAGCAAAGCAGAGATCATCAAGTAGGATGATCTCTTGATGATCAAGTAGGATGATCCCTTGGCTTTGAAGGGAAGGAGAGAGGTGAGGCCACAGTAATTTCTTAATTTCTCTTGGAGTCATAAATAAGAACCACAATGAGGCATTGTCTTATGGCTCAAGTTGGAAAAACCTTAGTTGACCTGTGTGTGTGTGTGTGTGTGTGTGTGTGTGTGTGTGTGCATATGCATTAATGTTTTCCACTAACAAACACAGGGCTGGGAGAGCCAGACTCTGCTAAACTGTGGAGGAGCTCATAGGCACTAGCATCAGCAAGGAACTTTTGTCCATTTTGGGAAATAGGATTTGAGTTTGAATCTAGCTTGACCCTGTACCTGTTGTGGGAATGTGGACAGTGACTTAAGCACTCTAAAATTTCATTTTCTTATCTGGAAAATGACAGTGGATACAACCCAAAGATGCTTGGAAGACCAGTTGATATATGGATGTAGAGCTTGGAGCCCTGTCCTAGTGGATGGCAGGTGTTCACAGTAGGCATCTGTCATATCTGCCAGCCCAACATCCATTCCCTTGTCTATCAGTTCAGTTCAGTTCAGTCACTCAGTTGTGTCCGACTCTGCGGCCCCATGGACTGCAGCACGCCAGACCTCCCTGTCCATCACCAACTCCCAGAGTTTACCCAAACTCATGTCCATTGTGTTGGTGATGCCATCCAACTGCCTCATCCTCTGTCATCCCCTTCTCCTACTGCCGTAAATCTTTCCCACCATCAGGGTCTTTTCCAGTGAGTCAACTCTTTGCATGAGGTGGCTAAAGTATTAGAGTTTCAGATTCCAAATCAGTCCTTCCAATGAACACCCAGGACTGGTCTCCTTTAGGATGGACTGGTTGAATCTCTTTACAGTCCAAGGGACTCTCAAGAATCTTCTCCAACACCATAGTTCAAAAGAATCAATCCTTCAGTGTTCAGTTTTCTTGATAGTCCACTCTCACATCCATACATGACCACTGGAAAAACCATAGCCTTGACTAGACGGACATTGGTTGACAAAATGATGTCTCTGATTTTTAATATGCTATCTGCTGCTGCTGCTGCTAAGTCACTTCAGTCGTGTCCGACTCTGTGTGACCCCATAGACGGCAGCCCACCAGGTCCCCCATCCCTGGGATTCTCCAGGCAAAATATGCTATCTAAGTTGGTCATAACTTTTCTTCCAAGGAGTAGGCGTCTTTTTATTTCATGGCTGCAATCACCATCTGCAGTAATTTGAAGCCCCCCAAAATAAGTCTGACACTGTTTCCACTGTTTCCCCATCTATTTCCCATGAAGTGATGGGATCAGATGCTATGATCTTAATTTTCTGAATGATGAGCTTTAAGACAACTTTTGCACTCTCCTCTTTCACTTTCATCAAAAGGCTCTTTAGTTCTTCTTCACTTTCCGCTGTAAGGGTGGTGTCATCTGCATATCTGAGGTTATTGATATATCTCCCAGCAATCTTGATTTCAGCTTGTGCTTTTTCCAGCCAGGCATTTCTCATAATATACTCTGCATATAAGTTAAATAAGCAGGGTGACAATATACAGCCTTGACGTACTTCTTTTCCT
>SJYX01010564.1:146332-191318 GCA_006410675.1 Oreotragus oreotragus | reverse complement strand
ACATTCCAGGTTCCTATGCAATACTGCTCTTCACAGCATCGGACCTTGCTTCTGTCACCAGTCACATCCACAGCTGGGTGCTTTTTTTTTTGCCTTGGCTCCTTTCCCTTCATTCTTTCTGGGGTTATTTCTCCACTGATCTCCAGTAGCAGATTGGGCACCTATCGACCTCGGGAGTTCATCTTTTTGCCTTTTCATACTGTTCATGGGGTTCTCAAGGCAAGAATACTGAAGTGGTTTGCCACTCCCTTCTCCAGTGGACCACATTCTGTCAGACCTCTCCACCATGACCCGTCCATCTTTGGTGGCCCCACATGGCATGGCTTAATTTCATTGAGTTAGACAAGGCTGTGGTCCATGTGATCAGATTGGCTAGTTTTCTGTGACTGTGGTTTCAGTCTATCTGCCCTCTGATGCCCTCTCTTTGCTCCTACTGTCTTACTTGGGTTTCTCTTACGTTGGACGTAGGGTATCTCTTCACAGTTGCTCCAGCAAAGCACAGCTGCCACTCCTGACTTTGGACGTGGTGTGTCCCCTCACAGCTGCCACTCCTAACCTTGAACATGGGGTCTCTCCTCGTGGCTGCTCCTGTGCCGCACAGCCACTGCTCCTTGTCTATACTCCATCCAAATCCCCCTTTCGAATTCCTGTTCCCTTGCCCTCTCACTCAGAGGTGGGTGAGTGACCCTGGTCTCGACAACCAGAGTCACAGAATTTGGTCCAGGACTGGGTATGAGACACAATGCAGGACAAACAGAACTAAATTCTGAAACTTTTGTGGGAATGACTTGGACAGATAAGACTTGGTTATGAGCTGCTGGTGGCTGTCTGGGACCCACATAAACAGAGCTTGCCTGAGGATAAAGCTGATATGTGAGAGAAGAGCATCCATCCAGAAGGAGACACAACCTGATGGCACCCTCAGGCCCAGGATCCAGCTGTGCTGCAGTAAGATGTGCCCTTGCATTTCCCAGGAACATGAGCCAACAAACTCCTGTTTACTAGCTCAGCCACTCACAGCAAAAAGTGTGGGTGTCCAGTCAGTGTTCAGAACTATTGAAGGGGAAAAGCGTGCTCAGAGAGTCCTTTCCCCACACCCTGCCCTCTGCATCTCTTCCATATGGCTATTCCTGAGTTATATCCTTTAATATAAACCAGTAATCTAGTAAATGAAATGTTTCTCTGAGTTCTGTGAGCTGCTCTAGAAAATTAATTGAACTCAAGGAGAGGATCATTGGAACTTCTAACCTAAAACCTGCTGGTGAGAATCACAGGTGACAACCTGGACCTGTGATTGGTATCTGAGGTAGGGGGAACAGTCGTGTAGGTATGTTCATACATGAATACTCAATTGTGTCCATCCAACCTCTTTGCAACCCCATGGACTGTAGCCCTCTGTCCATGGGATTTTCCCAGTAAGAATACTGGAGTGGGTTACTATTTCCTCCTCCAGAGTATCTTCCCAACCCAGGAATCAAACCCACGTCTTCTGAGTCTCCTGCGTTGGCAGGTGGATTTTTACCACTGTGCCACTTGGGCAGCCTCAGTCTTGCAGGACTGAGCACTTATTCTGTGGGATCTGATGCCATCTCCAAGTAAACCATGTCAGAACTGAGTTGAACTGTAGGAGACCATGCTGGTGCTGGACTATTTCTTGTTGGAGTGAAAAAGTCCATACACACATATTGGAATTGGGTGCAGAACCTTTGGTAGCCAAGCTTGGTATGTTTAATGAAGCATCTCAGTCCAGTCTTAGTGTAATGTGCTCGGTTGTTCAGTCATGTATGATTCTGTGACACCATGGACTATATAGCCCACCAGTCTCCTCTGTTCATGGAATTTTCCTGGCAAGAATACTGAAGTGGGTTGCTATTTCCTTCTCCAGGGGAGATTCCCCACCCAGGGATCAAACCCAGGTCTTCTGAATCTCCTGAATTGGCAGACAGATTCTCTACCACTGAGCCACCTGGGAAGCCTTGTCTTAGTGTAATAGGGAAGAAGAAATTTGACTCCATATTAGCTCTGTTTCTTTTACTTGAACCTTTGTATTCTTTTGCTTTTGCTATGAATTATGAATGTTGCCTATAGCCTGAAATAGACAAGATACCCCATTCTCAAGGCTCTGATTTTTAAAGGTATAACATTTTCCCATTCATATAGAGATAAAAAGTTGCAGAATGGAGAATAACACTTGTCTTGTTGTAGGTTTATAGGAACATCGTGACCTGACCTACCCGGATAGATGCTGGAACAAAGGATTCCTGCACCAAGAAGTTTGCAACAACCAACCATACTCCTTCATCTTGCCTTTAAAAATGCTTTGCTGAAACTGTTTGGGGAGTCTGGGATTTTTTGTTTTTGTGTGTGTGTGTAATTCGGAGAAGGCGATTTTTCTTGTCAGGAAAAGTCCATGGACAGAGGAGCCTGGTGGGCTGCAGTCCACGGGGTCGCTAAGAGTCGAATACGACTGAGCAACTTCACTTTCACGCATTGGAGAAGGAAATGGCAACCCACTCCAGTGTTCTTGCCTGGAGAATCCCAGGGATGGTGGAGCCTGGTGGGCTGCCGTCTATGGGGTTGCACAGAGTTGGACACGACTGAAGCGACTTAGCAGCAGCAGCAAGCCTCCATTTTCCTTGTACCCCTGCAATAAGGCTTTCTCTGCCCCAAACTCCATCATTTCTGTTTGTTTGGCCTCACTGAGCTTCAGGCACATGAACTTGTGTCAGGTAACAGTTTGTCCATCATCAACACCTGGTCCATCATTGATGGTAGCCCTGGCCAACAGTTACTTTTTCTGGTCTCATTTTCCCATTTGTGAAAGAGGTGGTTGTTCTAGGAAAATTTTCCAGGGCATTTCAGGTGAAACATTCTTGCCTCATTCAGGGGAATTTATGGCCCCAGTTATTGGCAGTGGAAATTACTCTGGCAGCACCTTCAGGACCTCTTCCCTTGGGTTGAGTGTCTCCATCCCTCTGTTTGTTAGTGTCTGCCGCACTCTTCTGCTTCTGTTTGCATGCTGCTGTGTGCGTAGCTAAGGGGCCACCAGTGTTGAATGGGCAGGGCACAACAATTCCATTGCCCATCCATGATTAGCATGGCTATGCCCCTTAATCCAGACACCAGGCAGAGACTATGTTTGATGGCTGGCATGCCAGTGGGTTGATTGGAGCTGTGTCAGGGATGACCCCAGGAAAGTAGAATCCTCTGGCTCACTGACTGCTCAATGGGGATGAAGAACAGGAGGAGGTGGAGGCCATGCAGATCTGGCAGACTGACTGGCACGTCCATTACAGTGCCAGGCCTTCATGCTGGAAAGAGCTGCACATTGTTGTTGCTACTGTTTATTTGTTTGGCCCATGGAGACTGTGCAAACCTAACGGCATTGACACTTGAGTTGAGGGTACTCATGGGGATTGTGACAGCCATGGGAGGGAGTGAAGAGAAAACAATTCTGAGGACAGACGGTTGAGACTGAGAAGGCTGTTTCCCCCCTCACTAATGACCCTAAAATTGACTCAATGATCCAGAAACTCCAAAAGTAAAGCCATTAGTCACAATGTTGTCAGAGTGAAAAAAGAAAGGAGATGACGTGCAGATCATTTTGGAACTGATTCCACACAAATGCCCATTCTGCACGCGTGAGTGCCCAGGCCAAGCTGCCTGGTATAATTATTGTTTGCTCTGCATGGGATTAAGGCAGGCACAGGACCAGCACATCTGAGTGTCAGCAAAGAGCCATGCCCAGTTGAGAAGTATGGCTCTCATTTTCTCTGTGGGGAAGGACCAGGCTTCCTTTCAGTGGGCTGGTAACTGTCTTGTTGAGCCATCATCCCATCAGTTTGGAGGGCTGTGGAGTACAGTCACGAATGGTGAGGCAGAAAAGGCCCCAGAGTGTCACACTGAGGACATCTCTAGGTTGAGAGGGAGAAGGAGAAGAAAATGATAAAACAGGAATGTTGGGGCTCCAGTCACACCCCTTGCTTGGGGGTGGGAACATACTGTCCTCTACTTGCCTGTCATTTCTCTGGGACTGTAAATTCACAGAGGCAAGGCTCTTGTTTTCCCTTTGCAATACCAGTAACAATAACAATAACAACAGTACTTTTAAAATTTTTATTTTTTTTAAGTATAGTTGATTTACAAAGTTGTGTTAACTTCTGCTGTATAGCAAAGTGATTCAGTCATATATGTATATTTCATATACTTTTCTGTCATGATTTATCACAGGATATTGAATATAGTTCACTATGCTATACAGTGGGATCCATTCTATATATAATAGTTTGCATCTGTTAACCCCAAACTCCTAGTCCATCCTTCCCCCATAGCCACAAGTCTGTTCTCTATGTCTGTGAGTCTGTTTGGCAGATTAATTCATTTGTGTCATATTTTAGATTCCCCATATAAGTGATTTGAATGGGTCACTATTTTGAGATAGCTCCTGGAAAGTGTTAGGCCCTGTATGTGTGTTAGTTCTGGAGAGTAGAAACCCATAAACATTCCTCTCAGTTCAGTGGGAGAGTGGATGTGTAAACCGATAATTAGAATGCCAGGGGTACCTGCTAGAGCACAGGGGCCCAGGAGGCCGAACACAAGTCTACTTTAGTGGTATTCATAAGACTGAGCAGAATCTTTAGTCATTGACTGAAAAACTTTTCCTATGTGATTAAATTCAATTTGTAGGCTAATTGCCTATCTACTCACAAAGCCAGTTTTTAGAAAAAGAAGGTGAGAAGGTTTCAATGGGTGAGTAGGAGGTATTGTTTATTAGGTACCTACAGTAAGGGGCCTCTTCTAGTACAGATTTTAACAATGAACAAGAGACTCAGTGACTTGCCCAAGGTCCCAAAGCCAGGAAGTGTGCCAGTCAGAATTTCAATCTAGGTTGGACTGATTTAAGAGCTGACTTTTGGAAATATTTTAAAGCTTATTTTTAATTGGTGGATGGTTGCTTTACAATGTTGTGTTAGTTTCTGCTGTATAACAGTGTGAATCACCATATGTATACATGTATTTCCTCCCTCTTGAGCCTCCCTCCCACCCCTCCACCCCATTCTAGCCCACTAGGTCATCACAGAGCATCACTGACTCTTAAGATACACTATGAAAGTGGGCCCCGTTGTAAATGTACACTGCCTCAGGCCACTGCCTCTAACCCCATGTGGCATGGAGCGCTTGAACTGTGGCTACTATGACTGATAAAGTTTTACTTTTATGGAATTTTAAATAATTTAAATTAAAGAGAAAAAACCTATACTTTATTCAGTTACCGAACTTTTATGTACGTGTACAGTAACTTGGGTATGTGAATCTGTTCTTCCCTGTGTAAATTTGATAAATGCTAAATAAGGATCAAATATTTCTTATTAAAAATATTTAATGTTCATTTATTTGTTTATTTTGAATTTATCTTAAAATTAAAGTATAGGAATTTGTTAATTTGTTTTTTTGTTAATTTGTTAATTACAAATTTGTTAATTTGTAATATGTGAGGATCAAGTATTTCTTTTTTTAAACCAACACCCATTTAATTTAATGAAAAAAAAAAAAAGACCTTTGTATTCTATATGCTCCGAAAAGATTTACTATAGAAACAAATACACTATATGAGCCCTATCTGCCTAATTTCACTACGATAAAGACAATGTGTGACTTCTAGTTCCTGCAGAAGGCGAACTGAAAAGCATAGGTACAGCCCGTATAAGAAAGCATGAGCATATGTTCATGTGCACAAACGGTTAAAATCTTTAGCAAGCAACTGCATTTAAATTTTCTAAGATGCCTGACCNATACACTATATGAGCCCTATCTGCCTAATTTCACTACGATAAAGACAATGTGTGACTTCTAGTTCCTGCAGAAGGCGAACTGAAAAGCATAGGTACAGCCCGTATAAGAAAGCATGAGCATATGTTCATGTGCACAAACGGTTAAAATCTTTAGCAAGCAACTGCATTTAAATTTTCTAAGATGCCTGACCCTAGGTTGTGGTGAGCTCTAAGAAAAAGCCACGGGTTGTCACTAGTTTTATAGGCTAAAAAAAAATTTGCTACGAGGATCAAGTATTTCTGATGGAAATTTAGTGTCCCCATGGAGATGTCCCTTAAGTATAAAATACATCCCAAATTTTGGAAACATGCTGGTTACATGTTGAGATGATGGATATATAAAGGATTAAATAAAAACTACTTTAAAGATACATGTCACCGCTTAAAGTGGCCATTAGAAATCTGAAAATGTGACTTGAATTCTATTTTTCTTGGACAGTGTTGTTTTAAGTCAGAGTTTTAAATAAATAAATGAACTTTGTTAACTCCTCAGGGTTCCTGTATGCAGAACAAGAGACATTCCAAAAATGTTTCTATTTTCCTATCTTAGCTGACTTGGCTAGCACTTGAGTCATCAGAATTGTGGAGGCCTAAAGAATCCATCTGGAATGCAGAAGACTCAGGAGACCTGGGTTCAGTACTTGGGGTGGGAAGATCCCCTGGAGTAGGAAATGGCCACCCACTATAGTATTCTTGCCTGGGAAATTCCATGGACAGAGGAATGTGGTGGGCTTTATTCAGCCCATGAGGTTGCAGAGTCAGACATGACTGAGCGCACACACACAGTTACAATGATTGTACACAGATGAGTGACACCAGTTCCCGTGGTGTTTTTCAGAGAGGCTAGTACAAGGCCAGAGGTCTATCTCACAAAACATAGAAAAACTTAGGCGGATGACCAGATGGGGAGGGGGCCGGAAGTAAAAGAAACTGATGATGACTCTCATTGTGGTCTAAGAGATAGTTTTTAGCAGAAGCTTTCAAAACCCAGATGATTCACGCCCACATACACATAAGAGCCCAATCAAAAGCTGTGAGGCTACATATCACCCGAGAGCATAGTCGATTCCAGAAACAATTTAGGCTTCGCTATTCCAGCTGATTTGAGGGCTTTACTTTTGTCTGAGTCTATTATTACAAAGGTTTTCTCTCTGACTTTCCCATTACTACTCTATTTGTGAAGCTCAGATTCAATATTTAAAGTCTGAATTTTCCTTTCATACCAAACTTTAGTGACAGAGTAATTCAGATGGATTTGAGGGGAGAGAGGGAAATGAGATGAGGTAACTTCAAAGTTAATGAATAAAACACCAGTGATACTGGGTGAGCGTTGAGTTGTTTTGAAAATTTTGAAAAAAAAAAAAAAAAAAAAGAATCGTGGTAGGTATTCTGATTTTCTTTTGAGGCTGTTTTTAGTACTTTTCTGAGGTGCTTGCCTCTATAGCATTATTAAAGCTATTGCTCAGGATTTTAATGTCTGCACTTTAATGGTTTTTTTCCCCCCCAAGGCTGTGGAGTGGGGGAGGGAGGGAGAGAGACATACACATACACACAAGGAGAAAGAGAGAGAGGTAAATTAATCTTGGAGTAAGGATGACTTTAGACTCTTAGCATTGGCTGATTTAATGTTTGTGATTTCAAATATTGATTTGCAAAGCACTCCAAAAGGACCTTTAATACACAGTGTTTGGGCATTTTCAGAAGCAAACTGTGAATAGAGAGTGGTATGAAGCTGACCTGGAGAAGCTTGTGAATGAGACTAGCCAAGCCCTTGTCAACACAGTTCCCTTTCATCTTGGTGTTTTTGGAGGACATAATAATCTTCGCTGAAAGTTTAGAGAGCCACATAGCATCACTAATTATTAGGGAAATGCAAGTCAAAACTACAGTGAGATACCACCTTCACATGGGGCATCATTAAAAAGTTTACAATGAACAAATTCAGGTGAGGATGTGAAGAAAAGCGAAACCTCCCACACTATTGGTGGGAATGTAAATTGGTGCAACCACTATGGAGAACAGTATGGAGGTTCCTCAAAAAACTAAAAATAGAATTACCATATGACACAGCAATCTCACTCCTGGCTGGCCTTGTATCCTGAAAAAATTCTAACTTGAAAAGATGCATGCACCCTTATATTCATAGCAGCACTATTTACAATAACCAAGACATGGAAACAACCTAGATGTCCATTGTCAGATGAACGCATGAAGAAGATGTGGTACATATATACAGTGACTATTACTCAGCCAGAAAAAGTATGAAATAATGCCATTTGCAGCAACATGGATGGACCTAGAGATTATTATCCTAAATGAAATAAATCAGACAAAGACAAATACCATATGATATCACTTATATGTGAAATCTAAACTATGACACAAATGAATTTATCTATGCAACAGAAACACTCACAGAGATAGAGAACAGACTTGTGATTCCCAAGAGGGAAGTGGGTCAGGGAGCAATGGATTGGGAGTTTGGGGTTAGCAGATGCAAACTATTATATAGACTATGGCTAAACAACAAGATCCTACTGTATAGCACAGGGAACTATATTCAGTGTTCTGTGATAAACCATAATGGAAAAGGATTATACATATATATAATGGAATCACTTTGCTGCCAGCAGAAATTAACACAACATTATAAATCAGCTATGCTTCAGTAAAATTCAAAAAGGCCACTTAAGTGTTTTAGCTGTGCTTTGTGCATTTAATGGAGATATCTTGTCCTGTGTATTCAGAAATTTGGGGATCACTAAATATCTGAAGAGACCTTTGTAAATGCCAATATCCGATAGAACTGGAAGCTTTGGGGGAACTCTGGACTGACAGTGTTGCTGAGACAATTCCTTATTTGTCTATCTGTTTATTTATTTAAGTATAGTTGATTTGGATTATTTATTAGTTTCAGAGATATAGCATAGTGATTCCATATTTTTTATAGATTATGCTCCAATTAAAGTTATTGCAAAAGGATGGCTGTATTTCTCTGTGCTGTACAATATATCCTTCAGTTCAGTTCAGTCTCTCCAGTAGTGTCCGACTCTTTGCGACCCCATGAACTGCAGCACGCCAGGCCTCCCTGTCCATCACCAACTCCTGGATAACTTCCAGAAAAACCCCAAAGAACAGTGTTCAGAAAGCTTACAGGTTGGTGCTGGGAGGGTGGTGCACCTGGAGAAGAGACGAAAGCTCTGCACACACTCCCCAGGACCTCACCCTATGCATCCCTTTCATTTGGTTGTTCCTGAGTTGCACCCTTTCCAATAAACTGGTTGCTGCTTTTCACTCACTCAGTTGTGTCTGATTCTTTGAGACCCCATGGACCGCACACCAGGCTTTCCCATCCTTCACCATCTCCCGGAGTTTGCTTAAACTCACATCCACTGAGTAGATGATGCCATCCAGCCATCTCATCCTCTGTCATCCCCTTCTCTTCCTCCCTCATTCCTTCCCATCATCAGGGTCTTTTCCAACAAGTCAGCTCTTTACATCAGGTAGCCAAAGTATTGGGACTTCAGCTTCAATCCTTCCAGTAACTATTCAGGGTTGATGTCCCTTAAGACTGACAATAAACTGGAAATAAAAACTAAGATGCTTTTCTGAGTTCCATAAGCTGTTCTGGCAAATTGTCAAACCTAAAGAGTGAGTTGTGGGGACGCCCGATTTTACAGCCCATCAGTCAGAAGTATGTTGTCGTGTGGTCGGTGCCTGAGGTCGAGGAGTCTTATGGGACTGAACCCTTAACGTGTGGGGTTTATGCTAATTCTGAATACTTAGGGTCAGAACTGAATCAAATTGCAGGACACTAAGTTGGTATCTGAAGATTTGGAAAACTGGTTGGAATTGGGGAAAACATGCACACATTTGGTGTCAGAAGTCATGCTGCTAAAAAACAGTTTAGAGAAGAAGTTTCAGAAAGTGGGCCTTTTCTGTTACCTTTAACAAGCTCACCAACCTCCCAAGATCACAGTACTGGTAACCCTTTATGGACACCACTATAAAAGTTTGCAAAGTTCTTTCAACATGGAAGATAATGATGAAAGACACCTGCCCACCACCCAAGTTTTAGCAGAAGCAGAGAGTCAATTTCAAATGTGCTAGTATTTGTTTCTTTACCAACTTGACTGAGGAATGATATACACATGATAAACTGGAGATGCAGTTCAATCCCTGGGTTGGGAAGATCTCCAGGAGAAGGAAAAGGCAATCCACTTGATTATTCATGCTGGGGAATTTCATGGACAGGGAAGCCTGGTGGGCTACAGTCTATGGGGTTACAAAGAGTCAGACATGACTTAGCAACCAAAACAACAACAAATGTGTGTGTGTGTNGAACTATATTCAGTGTTCTGTGATAAACCATAATGGAAAAGGATTATACATATATATAATGGAATCACTTTGCTGCCAGCAGAAATTAACACAACATTATAAATCAGCTATGCTTCAGTAAAATTCAAAAAGGCCACTTAAGTGTTTTAGCTGTGCTTTGTGCATTTAATGGAGATATCTTGTCCTGTGTATTCAGAAATTTGGGGATCACTAAATATCTGAAGAGACCTTTGTAAATGCCAATATCCGATAGAACTGGAAGCTTTGGGGGAACTCTGGACTGACAGTGTTGCTGAGACAATTCCTTATTTGTCTATCTGTTTATTTATTTAAGTATAGTTGATTTGGATTATTTATTAGTTTCAGAGATATAGCATAGTGATTCCATATTTTTTATAGATTATGCTCCAATTAAAGTTATTGCAAAAGGATGGCTGTATTTCTCTGTGCTGTACAATATATCCTTCAGTTCAGTTCAGTCTCTCCAGTAGTGTCCGACTCTTTGCGACCCCATGAACTGCAGCACGCCAGGCCTCCCTGTCCATCACCAACTCCTGGAGCATACCCAAACTCATGTCCATTGAGTCGGTGATGCCATCCAACCATCTCATCCTCTGTCATCCCCTTCTCCTTCTGCCCTCAATCTTTCCCAGCATCAGGGTCTGGGAAATGAGTCAGCTCTTCGCATCAGGTGGCCAAAGTATTGGAGTTTCAGCTTCAACATCAGTCCTTCCAATGAACAGTCAGGACTGATCTCCTTTAGGATGTACTGGTTGGATCTCCTTACTGTCCAAGGGACTCTCAAAAGTATTCTCCAACACCACAGTTCAAAAGCATCAATTCTTCAGTGCTCAGCTTTCTTTATAGTCCAATTTCGCATCCATACATGACTACTGGAAAAACCATAGCCTTGACTAGATGGACCTTTGTTGACAAAGTACTGTCTCTGCTTTTTAATACGCTGTCGAGGTTGGTCATAACTTTCCTTCCAAGGAGTAAGCGTCTTTTTATTTCATGGCTGCAAACACCATCTACAGTGATTTTGGAGCCCCCCAAAATAAGGTCTGCCATTGTTTCACTGTTTGCCTGTCTATTTGCCATGAAGTGATGGGGCTGGATGCCATGATCTTCGTTTTCTGAATGTTGAGCTTTAAGCCAACTTTTTCACTCTCCTCTTTCACTTTCATCAAGAGGCTCTTTAGTTCTTCTTCACTTTCTGCCATAAGGATGGTGTCATCTGCATATATGAGGTTATTGATATTTCTCCTGGCAATCATACTCTTTACAAAATGCTATAAAGTACAAACTAAATATCCTTGAGGACCAACTTCAGCCTTGGGTTGCTTTTTCATGAGCTCTGACCTAGAAAAGTAAATGCACTGAAGTTAGTCAGGTTAAGTATCCCTAAATACTACTTTCTATAGCTGAGCTATTGATAAATATTGGGTGGAAGAAATTCTTGGTCTTTGACAAATACTGAGAAATCGGTGGACACATGCAGCCTTCTGAAGGATAAATCCTTGAAATAAATGTCACAGATGTTCCTGAAATAGTGTTATGCCTTGGAGTTATACATTGAGAATAATCTCTGCTCTCATGGAGCTTCAAGACATAAATGCAATAAATGTATACAATGAAGGGTGATATATGCATAAATATGTACCAGGGATACAAAGAAGAGGGGGAGACAGGCACTGAACTGTGTGTCTGGAGGTCAGGGGGTCAGGAAATCAGAGAGTCAGAAGATCAGAGGGTCAGGGATCACAGATCAGGAAAGACTTCATCAAGGAGGAAGGTGGGAAGCAGTTAGGTCATGGTGAAATAAACACCATCGCTTCATAATTTGTTTCTAGTTGCTGCCCTGGGTACCAAGAAGATGTAATGTGTTTGAGGGAAGGTCATTTGGTGGCAGTCCAGGGCTCTTCCATGTCAACTGATCTTAAGGGGTGCTGGGCAGTTTGACAATCCTAGGTGAACCTTTGGGAGAGCTGTGGGTAGGGATTCTTGGGGTCCACCAAACTGAATTATCTCTCTGTGCAAGTCTGGAAGATTCCCCAATTTACGGGTTAGAAACCACTTTCTATAATCGAAACTAAAAATGTAGATTATCATGCTTCTTGCCTCCTTCAGTCCTGGGCAGGACATGGTACTTAGGGTATTGTCAGTGAGGAGGTGGCCCAGGCTCTGATGGCAAACAGGGACCAAGAAGGCCCCTCTGGCAGAGTGCAGGGGGCGGGGCTGTGGAGATGTGGGCGGGGCCAGCCCCAATCCGTTGTGAACTTGGGCTTTGCTTCCTGTTGCACAGTCTCGAGTGGTTCTCTGTTCTCTCCTCAGTGTTGGTCAATCTCCTATATACCTTTTCCCTCCAAACGGGGTGCAAAATTCATTCAAGAAGTTGAAAAAAGTGTTGCAATTTGAAGAAGTGTTTCAGAACGTTCCAATAAAACACGTAATTGTAAACTAATTGGGAGATGTGTGAAATGTTATCATCTTTTGACAACTTTAAATATTTATTAAAGAAAATAGAGAAAATTCTGATGAAATTTGAAAGCAGTGGCATCCCACTCCAGCACTCTTGCCTGGAAAATCCCATGGACGGAGGAGCCTGGTGGGCCGCAGTCCATGGGGTCGCAAAGAGTCAGACACGACTGAGCGACTTCACTTTCACTTTTCACTTGCATGCACTGGAGAAGGAAATGGCCACCCACTCCAGTGTTCTTGCCTGGAGAATCCCAGGGATGTCGGAGCCTGGTGGGCTGCCATCTATGGGGTCTCACAGAGTTGGACACGACTGAAGCGACTTAGCAGCAGCAGCAGCAGAATATAAAAATATGATAAAGATAAGTTATGAGAGTAACAGATTATTTTTTTCTGAAANTTTTTTTTTTTTAATTTTAATTTTTACTTTATTTTACTTTACAGTACTGTATTGGTTTTGGCATACATTGACATGAATCCGTCATGGGTGTACCTGAACTCCCAAACATGAACCCCCTCCTCCCACCTCCCACCATCATAACTTTTTTTCCAAGGAGTAAGCATCTTTTAATTTCATGGCTGCAGTCACCATCTGCAGTGATTTTGGAGCCCCCCAAAATAAAGTCAGCCACTGTTTTCACTGTTTCCGCATCTATTTCCCATGAAGTGATGGGATCAGATGCCATGATCTTCATTTTCTGAATGTTGAGCTTTAAGCCAAACTTTTCACTCCCCACTTTCACTTTCATCAAGAGGCTTTTTAGTTCCTCTTCACTTTCTGCCATAAGGGTGGTGTCATCTGCATATCCGAGGTTATTGATATTTCTCCTGGCAATCTTGGTTCCAGCTTGTGCTTCCTCCAACCCAGCATTTCTCATGATGTACTCTGCATATAAGTTAAATAAGCAGGGTGACAATATACAGCCTTGATGTTCTCCTTTTCCTATTTGGAACCAGTCTGTTGTTCCATGTCCAGTTCTAGTTGTTGCTTCCTGACTTGCATATAGGTTTCTCAAGAGGCAATGACCCTAAAACTGAGGGTCAGTTTCTGTCACTTATAACCAGGAACCATGGTTGGCGTTCTCCTGTGTGGAGAGGTTATGGTTGAATGGAAAGAAACTCAGTTTTCTCATTATTAAATGAATACTGCTTCAGAACACGATTAAGAAGGTTAAATGAAATATTATCTGTAAAGCTTGGGATATGACTGTTCTATAGTAAAGAATGCATATTAACTATTATAAGTATTAAGTTCTGGGGTTCACTTTTATATTTAATCAACAAATATTCAAACAAGCCATTTAACACTTTTGTCCTCACATCTCTGCAAAATAGGAATAATACGTGCCCCATCTAATTCATGATAAATGTGGATGCCAAAAAATTATGATATGGGAAAAAGCTTTATAGAAGTATGCAATTCCATATGAATATAATACATTTCTATTACTTTTATTTAGCTCATCACCTGCTTTTTACTACCTATGCTGATCCCTAGAGACCCTCAGCTCATATTAATTTTATGTGATGGCTTACTTGTGCTGAGAAGGAGAGACAGTCCAGAAAAATAATAGAAAAATTATAAGTCTTATGAACTTTAAAGTTTCATAAAAGCTTTACTGTTCCTGTGAGGCCAAAAAGAAATCTAATATCCTATCTTGAAATCCAGAGCTGCCTTGTTTTAAGTGTCACAAGCCTTTAGAACATTTAAATCCTTCCCCTACTCCAAGAGTGCCACGAGCTCTGGAAATAATTGTTAGACTTTTCCTGTTGAGTTAGTTTCAAGATGTGCCCATGTGAGAAACTTACCTTCAGGTTCAGAGAGCATGTTGGAAGGCAACTGAGGCATCAGCAGAAGGTGGCTGAGCTGCTGACTGTCCAGGCCATGAGGCAGCACTTCAGTGAGCGGGGACTGCTTGGGCGGCATGTGGAGGTGTGAAGGGGGCCTGTCCTGGGAACAGAACTTAGTGACTGAGACTTGCCAGTGGCTAAATGGTAAGGAGTGTGGGAAGGCGCAGTGAGGATGGTGGTGGAAGCAGAGCTCAGATAGTGCAAAGGGTGCACTTAATTTGAGGGTGATGGGGATTCAGGGGAGAGCTGTGGTCACTTCTTTGTTCTAGAGAGTGACCTGCGGCATGGAGGATGTGCTAGAGGGGAGGACATGGGAGGCAGGAGGATTGGTCGGAGCCTTTTGCTCTCCTCCAGACTGCAGAGGGTAGAGAACGGCAGCTGGCGGTGGCAGGGGAGGCAAGGGTGGGTTAAAGGTGTATGCGAGGCACAGAGATAGCAGGCTTGTTGACTGACTAGGTGAGGGGATCATATAGGGAGGAGCCCAGCATGGCTTTGTTGATCTGGACACTGGTGGTACCACCAATTAAAATGGGGCATATAGGAGGGGCAGGTTTGTGGGCAAATGAAAAGGATGACAAAGACCAAAGGGGATTCTATTATATTGAAGTTGTCCTGAGCATAACTTGTGGTAAATTCTCAGTGTCTCTCAAAACACCCTGTAGCTGTGACAGCCCAGGAAACTCATGGAAATTAACCCTGTTTTTCACCTAATTTTCCCTACCTGCTTAGCTCCACAGATCAGATTCTCAGGGTGCAACAGTTGTTTGTTATATGGAATTTCTCAGCACAAATGTTGGATCTTTTTTAGTTCAGCATTTCCTGAAGAGTGTTCTAAGGAACCCCAGGTCAGTGAGGTGAGATGCTGAAAAGTAGTTCCATGTTTGGATGAGTTTGGGATATGCTGATATCCACAAAGTTAAACACATTTCCTTTACTGCAGGATTTCTTAGAGCATTGAGTATATTCACACATATCTGAATTCAAGAAGTGAGATTTACTTCCCTGGTGGCTCAGATGGTTAAGCATCTGCCTACAATGCGGAAGACCTGGGTTCAGTCCCTGGGTCGGGAAGATCTCCTGGAGAAGGGAATGGCAACCCACTCCAGTATCTTGCCTGGAAAATCCCATGGACAAAAATGTTGAGAAGTAATTTTTATATAATAATGTGTGGGTTTTTTATTACTATATTGTTATAAAACTGAGCAGTAGATTTTAAAACTATATTACTCTGAAGTAGTGATGGCAGTGTACATATTTCAAGACATTTCCAGCAATTGCAATGTAATATTAAATGTACGTATTTTCTGTTTGTGATGAAGTCCACAGACTCTGTTAAAATAGCAATGGTTTATTGTCTATATTTGTAATTAAAAGAAAAGATAAATGTAAAGCTAGTCAAAATATTCTATTTTATTTTCTCATTCTAGTTCATCAAACCTGAATTTTCTCCACCAGTTGCAAAGCCTGTGTTAATGCCAGATTTACAAACCTTTAAAATAAGAGAAATAGAGTATAGAAATATACTGGAAATCCAAAGGAAGATGCAAAATTTATATTTTTGAAATTGAGATGAATTTGACTTTGGGACATATAAGTTAAAGCAACAGTTTAGGAATTGTATGAAATGTATTATACATTTAAAGTGCAGTAACTCAGTGCAGTATGTATTCTACTCTAGCCAGGTTTAACTGTTTGTGGGAAGACATAATTCTTGGAGCAATGCACTTAAGGAGGGTGCAATTCTACAGTTTAATATGGCAGAAGGTGTCATTGTGGGGGTGAGAATTATAATGATGCACAATGGAATCAAAACTAGATGAAGAAACTGAGGAAATCGAGATTGTAGGCAGAGAAAAGCTGGTAGAATTAAGTGGCTAGAGTTTCCCACAGGATGAAGAATTCTTGCAATTAGTTGCTAGAATAAGTACCTGAAAAGATAAGATAGACTGAGGCTAGAATGCTTGATTTTGAAATTTCCAAGTAGCTTATACATTTTAAAATCTTATTTCATTTCCTGGGTTCAGAGATAAATATTTTATAGTATTCACACATTGTGTTAGCTTTATTAATTTGACAAGTTAACCTGTTAACATTGATTTAAATATTAACACTTCTCTAGATAGTCATAATGTAATTAGGCAGATTTTATGAAATTTCATGGATTTCACAAATCATATCCTCATACAAACAGAGATGAAAAACTTAAATAATTGCTTCTAAAATACAAAAAAAGCACAAATTGTATATGATATATATCAGATTTTTATTTATATTTTTATATAAAATATACTAAATTGCATAAATTTTAAAAATCAATATGTGTGTGTGTATATATATATGTGTGGATTTTAAAAGTCTTATTACATGGATATAAATATATTTCTTCATTAATTCTTTATTTATCTTTATATTTGTCAGTACTATCCTCTAGATTTTAAGAATGCTTACNCTGAAGTAGTGATGGCAGTGTACATATTTCAAGACATTTCCAGCAATTGCAATGTAATATTAAATGTACGTATTTTCTGTTTGTGATGAAGTCCACAGACTCTGTTAAAATAGCAATGGTTTATTGTCTATATTTGTAATTAAAAGAAAAGATAAATGTAAAAAAAAAGAAAATCCCATGGACAGAGGAGTCTGGTAGGCTACAGTCCATGGGGTTGCAAAGAGTCGGACAGGACTGAGCAACTTCACTCACTTCCCAAACATAACTGATGATGGAATCTTTTTATCAAGGAGAACCACTCATACTAGCTTGCTTCATATGCTGGAAATACTCTGGGGAAAGCTGATTAAGACTAACCCCTTCTTTAAGGATATCATCATAAAAATTTTCAAAATATAGAGTTAAGACAATGAATAAGTGTGTGTGTGTACCTATAGCCCAGCTTTGATAAATTATAACCTTATGCCCTGTTCATTCAGCTGTCTTGAGATATAATTTGACAGATGGAGTTAATGCGTACCCTCCTTGATCCTATCTCTTCCTGTCTCACCCAAGATGTAAACCACATGCTATGCTGAACTTACATGCCATGCACATCTTATATACTTGCTAGATATCTATATATGGAAGACAGCATATACCTTTGTTGTAAATCATTAATGTTTAACTGTTGTATACATGGCATACATGGTAGAACAGAACTGTATCCTTCTGCATCTTGCTCTTCTCCTTCAACCGTGCTGTTGGGCTTTCCATTGTACTTGCTGTTGTTTAGCTGTTCAGTCAATCAGTCGTGTCCAGGTCTTTGCAACCCCATGGACTGCAGCACACCAGGCTTCCCTGCCCTTCGCCATCTCCAGGAGCTTGCACAAACTCATGTCTATCGAGTTGGTGATGCCATCCAATCTTCACATCCTATGTTGTCCCCTTCTCCTCCTACCCTCAATCTTTTCCAGCATCAGGGTCTTTTCTAATGAGCTGACCCTTTGCATCAGGTGACCACAGTATTGGAGCTTCAGCATCAGTCCTTCCAATGAATATTCAGGGTTGATTTCCATTAGGATTGACTGATTTGATCTCCTTGCTGTCCAAGGGACTCTCAAGAATCTTCTCCAACATCANCCCTGCCCTTCGCCATCTCCAGGAGCTTGCACAAACTCATGTCTATCGAGTTGGTGATGCCATCCAATCTTCACATCCTATGTTGTCCCCTTCTCCTCCTACCCTCAATCTTTTCCAGCATCAGGGTCTTTTCTAATGAGCTGACCCTTTGCATCAGGTGACCACAGTATTGGAGCTTCAGCATCAGTCCTTCCAATGAATATTCAGGGTTGATTTCCATTAGGATTGACTGATTTGATCTCCTTGCTGTCCAAGGGACTCTCAAGAATCTTCTCCAACATCATGGTTCAAAAGCATCAGTTCTTCAATGCTCAGCCTTCTTTATGGTCCAACTCACATCCATACATGACTACTGGAAAAACCATAACTTTGACTAGATGGATCTTTGTTGGCAAAGTAATGTCTCTGCTTTGTAACAGGCTATCTAAGTTGGTCATAGCTGTTCTTCCAATGAGCAAGCATCTTTTAATTTCATGGCTGCAGTCACCTTTCACAGTGATTTTTGACCCCAAGAATATAGTCTGCAACTGTTTCCATTGTGTCCCTATCTATTTGCTATGAAGTGATGGGACCAAGTTCCATGATCTTCATCTTTTGAATGTTGAGTTTTAAGCCAGCTTTTTCATGCTCCTCTTTCACTTTCATTAAGAGGCTTTTTAGTTAGGTCCTCTTCCCTTTCTGTCATAAGGATGGTGTCATCTGCATATCTGAGGTTACTGATATTTCTCCTTGCAGTCTTGATTCCAGCTTGTGCTTCATCCAACCTGGCATTTCACATGAAGTACTCTGCATATAAGTTAAATAAGCAGGGTGACAATATACAGCCTTGACGTATTCCTTTTCCAGTTTGGAACCTTTCCATTGTTCCATGTCCAGTTCTATTGATTCTTGAACTGTCTGCAGGTTTCTCAGGAGGCGGTGAGATGGTCTGGTATTCCCATCTCTTTGAGAATTTTCCGCAATTCGTTGTGATCCACACAGTCAAAGGCTTTATTTAGCATAGTCAATGAAGCAGATGTTTTTCTGCAATTCTCTTGCTTTTTTGTATGATCCAACGGATGTCGGCAGTTTGATCTCTGTTTCCTCTGCCTTTTCTATGTCAGCTTGAACAGCTGGAAGTTCTTGGTTCATGTACTGTTGAAGCCTGGCTTGAAGAATTTCAAGCATTACTTTGCTAGAATGTGAAATGAGTGCAATTGGGTGGTAGTTTATAATCCACAGTCCTGTAGAGAAACTGCTACTGTGTTTTCAGGTTTTTTTTTTTGTTGTTATAAACAAAATTTCTGGTAACATTCTTGTCCACATGTCTCCCTGCACACAGAAGTGAGAACTTCTCTAGTGAGTATTCCCAGAAAGGAAGTTGCTGGAATCAGATTTTCAGGAGGCAATAGCTACTTGCTACATGGAGCTCCTATTTCTCCACTTTCTCACCAACACTTGTTATTATCATATTCCCCATTCCCCACCTTCCTTTTTGTGAAATGACAGCTCTTGTTTACTTTTCATTTTCTTGATATTTTGCCAGGCTAAATATCTTTTCACGTGTTTACCAGCCTTTTGGTTTCTTCTTCTGTGACTTGCCAGTGTTTCTCTTCTTTGCCTGTTTTTTCTTTATTGTGTTATTTTTTAATGATTTTTTTCCTCCATCAGTCTTTATCCTGGCTTTTTATCTTGTTTATGATGGTGTTTGTGGTACAGAAAAAATTTAAAAGTTTTATGCGTCAGGTTTATGTGGTTCATGCAATCCATGGCTTTATTTCATAAAGTTTTCCCTACCCAGGTGTTAAAGGATAGCTTGTATGTTTTTTCAAAAATCTTGTCATTTTGCTTTTCACATTTATGTCTTTAATCCTGGTTTTATTTTTAAGTATTTTGAGACAGAAATCAGATTTCACTGTTTTCCGTTAAATTATCAAATGTTTCAGCACCACATATTGAGTGATCTGTCCTTTGCTTCTTGATTTGTAAAGGCCTCTCTGTCCTAGGTCAAGTGTCCACTTGCTTGCCTTTCACATCCACTGTGTTGCAGTTGAAGAAACCACGTCCTCAAGGAAGCCAGCAGGTTGTTCAATACCAGAAAAGATGGTGGCAGGATGGAGCAGCCCAGTTATATGGTCTGAAGTCCATGGATTTCCCAGCCACACCAGTGAGAAAGGCAAATTCAGTCTGCTGGTATTTTCTTCTTATTTTTCTCTTGTTTCTTCCCTCCCCTCCTTCTCCCAACTTGTCTTCCCTCCTGCCTTCTTTCCTTCTCTTCTTTTTCTCCTGTATCTCAGTTAGGCTTATGTTTCAGCATTGAGATATATTTTTATGCATGACATAGACATCAGAACACAGCTATTCTTCAAGCAAATGTTTTATCAAAAATACGGCTGGGGAGATCACATTTCCTTTTCATGAGTTGGGGCTGGCAAGCCTGAGCTCTTTTTCATTTAGAAGAGATAGATGGTTGGGGCTATTAAAATCTACAGCCCTTTGCCTTGGCTTCAAGTGATTCATGGCTACTAATCCCTGTGGATATATTTTTATTTTCTTGGATGTATTGGATGTGCAGGTGGTGTATATTGGAAAAGCCTGTTGTTTATTGACACAAGCCCAGTAAAGACTCTGATTAATCTCAAAAATAAATAGAGAAAAGTGAAAGGTCACACTCTGGATCAAGAGCTCCGATTATAGCACTGATCCTTGAGTTATTTATTTCCAGTTGAGAGAAATCCTCCCAGCGGAGTCGTCAGGAGATGGATGGAGATTAACAGGTGAAGTGTGCACGGGACTCCTCTTGCTCTCTCTTCTCACCCTTTACCGTCCTTGCTGCTCAAATGTGCCTTCTAACAGCATTTGGGGAGAAATTCAGCATTTTCTATGATGACTCTCTTGTTTGATAGACTGTTTTCAGTTCCTTGGATATATTTTGTCCCTTCCCCTATACCCTTGAGGAACCCAGAGGTATACATTTTAGGCTTTTCTGATGTGCCTGGTAAGGCTCCTGTGATAGATTCAAGACTGTTTCCTGGGGTTGTTCAGAGTGATGCCCAGAGGTCTCCTGGTCTCTGGTATAAGCAGGAGAATAGTACTGGCTGTGGGTTGGTGCTGTCTTATGTGAGCTGAGAGTGCCTGGGAGAAGGGAGTGATGGAGGGAACATGAGAGAGGAAATTGAACTTTGAGATTAAATGCTGGGGGACCTCTGTCACTCAAGTTGGATGCTCATTTCTCTTCCTCTCATGCTGGCATTCAGACTCTGTCACCTCTGCCTCCTGGGTTCCTGATGCTCCCTTCTCCTCCTCCACTAGTGGAGCTTAGGACATGTGTTAAGTATAAGTGATTTACAATGTTGTGTTCATTTCAGGTGTACAGCAGAGTGATTCAGTTATACATATACATTCTTTTTCAGATTCCTTTTCATTACAGTTATTAAAAGATACTGATTATAGTTCCCTGTCCTTGTTGTTTATTTTATATATAGTAATGTGTATGCAAGGAGATCCAACCAGTCCATTCTGAAGGAGATCAGCCCTGGGATTTCTTTGGAAGGAATGATGCTAAAGCTGAAACTCCAGTACTTTGGCCACCTCATGTGAAGAGTTGACTCACTGGAAAAGACTTTGATGGTGGGAGGGACTGGGGGCAGGAGGAGAAGGGGATGACAGAGGATGAGATGGCTGGATGGCATCACTGACTCGATGGACATAAATCTGAATGAACTCTGGGAGCTGGTGATGGATAGGGAGGCCTGGCGTGCTGCAATTCATGGGGTCACAAAGAGTTGGACATGCCTGAGCGACTGAACTGAACTGAACTGAACTGAACGTGTATGTGTTAATCCCAAACTTTAACACAATGCATTTGTCTGGAGGATAGAAGGAAATTTCTTGCAAATTTCCCTGGTTCTCATCTCTCTTTCTGACAATTCATCTGCCACAGTGGTTGCCAGAGGAAACTTTAAAAAAAGAAAAAAAAAGGCAGATAAATTGCATCACTTCTTTGGTTCAAGGTGAAGGTGAAGTCGCTCAGTTGTGTCTGACTCTTTGTGATCCCGTGGACTGTAACCTACTAGGCTTCTCTGCCCATGGGATTCTCCAGGCAAGAATACTGGAGTGGATTGCCATTTCCTTCTCCAGGGGATCTTCCCGACCCAGGGATCGAACCCAGGTCTCCCGCATTGGAGGCAGACACTTTAACCTCTGAGCCACCAAGGAAGCCCAACCCTTCCTGAGAAGGTGCTGGTCTCTTGAGTTGGCTATAACTGAGAAGTTCCACACATCATTCCCATTCATGTCCTTTGACCTGAACTTAGATCAGAGGGATTCTGGGAAGCGTGGTGCTCCCAGTGCAGATGTATGCCAGCAACAATGCTGCAGCTGGAGAAAGGTGATGCTTTTGGTGGTCTACTACTTGTCTCTGCCACACCACCAGACTCCTTGACGCTCAGGTGAAGTCTTTTGTGTAGGCAGCCCTCCTCCCTTTTCCATCTATCTCGCTATCACTTCCTCCACGATGCCTCCCTTGGCTCCTCTCAGAGGTCCAAGGCTCCTCCCCTTTGCACTCCAACTACACCCTCACCTGAGCACAGATCCACTGCACTCTAATTCTGTTTCCTCTCTTTTGCCCCCAGTACCCCATGAGTGCCCCTTGGAAGGCAACTCTATCTTCTCCATCCTTATCTCTCCTGAGCATAGCCAAGGGTGAGGCACAAAATAGGGGATCAGTTAAGGAATTATGGGTAGATTGATCCTGCAATATTTGGGGCTCCCCAGAGATACTCAAGACAAAATGTATAAAACACTTTTAAAAATGGCAGAGGAGGGACTTCCTGGTGGTCCAGTGGCTAAGACTCTTGCTCCCAATGCAGAGGTTCTGAGTTCAATCCCTGGTCAAGGAACTAGATCCTGAATCCTGCACGCCATGACTAAGACCTGGTGCAGCCAAATAAATAATTTTTAAAAATGGCAAAGGAAGGCTTAAAAAATGCAGTCTTTATGATGACTTCTTGCTTTTCCCTGGTGCAGGGCTTCTGGAACTTGGCTGTGCACCTGAATCACCCTGGAAGTATGAGAACAACAGTTTATGGAGCCCAGACCCCTGACATTCTGATGAGGAGGTGCAAGTGTGGGCCTGGGACGTCTGTTGGCAACAGAGATTCCTGTGGGATGGTGCTGCAGCCGGTCTTGGGGGAGGGGGACGTGAGGTTGCAGGAGCCCAAGAGAAGATGAATTATACAGGGGTGCTCTGCTCCCTCCATCCAGAGATCAGGGTGGGGGTTAAATCATTGCCTGCCTGCCTTCCTCCCTCCCCACCTCCCTCCCTCTCTCCATCCCTCCTACTCTCCCCCTCTTCTCCCTCCCCACTCCCCCCAGAGATGATTTTCATTATACTCAGCAGCTCACGGCTGGAGAAATTCTAATCAGAAGTGTATCTACTTATCCCACAGCTTAACTCCATCTGGTCCCCAGAGGTGATTGCTTTTGATGAATTGCTAATGCCTTGGTGATCTCTGCTCCAGCAGCCTCTGTGGGATCTGAGGCAGCACCGATGCCGAGCTCCCAGTCCCCGAGGCTCTGGCACTGAGACCACTGTGGGTGGCTCTGAGCTGGGTGGAGAGCTGAGTCTCCCCGGAGTCTTCTGAGGACCCATGAGAACGCTGCAGTCAGGGTTCTTCTTTTTCCTGCACTTCAAAGCCACTGTGTGTGATCTCACCCAAAGCCATCCTTGGAGCCTCTACGGGAAATGGTTAATTTGACAAAATACATTTAGGAACTTATGGTAAAAATCCAGACTGCCAGAATGTAAAGTTGTTTTCCTGAACCCTAAGCTACTGTAAAGGGTCCTATACTCTAAAGCTGCAGTGACCAGACAGGTAATGTATCTGAGTGGACTGAAGACACTAGGGAGGTGTGGGGACTGTGACAAACTAAACAGTGTTACTGAATCAGGTCTGGCTGCTCGCTTGTTCAAAAATTAGTATGAGAGAGAAAGAGAGAAGTTGGTAGAAAGGAAAGGTGCCTTTAATCAGAATGCCAGTGAGAAATAGAATATTTCTTGCATATCAGTAAACAAGGATGTCACAGTCACCAGCGATTGCGGCCACCACTGATGGCAAGCTGGTGAGCCCTGAGGGAGCTCAGAATGTTGTGAAAACACAGAAAACTGGCCTCAGAAAGGTGAGGCACATATCAAAGAAATGATTTCAGGGAGTGTAGACTCTTGTATCTTCCCATATATAGAAAAGCACTAAATTCCTTAGCTTGGGATATCCAGGTTTTTTTTAATTAACAAAATTTTTTTGATGTTTAGCCTACTTGCCCTTTGTTGTAAAACTTCTATATAACCTGGCTCTGCCCCTCACCTCCTTGGAGCAGTTCTCTCAGGGTTACTTGAAATGCTGTCTCCTAGACCCAAAGTCCTAAAAATTCCCACTGAATAAAACATAACTCTTAGATTTTGATGCTAGTGGTGAAGAACCCGCCTACCAATGCAAGAGATGCAAGAGACACAGGTTCGATCTCTGTGTCAGGAAGATCCCCTGGAGGAGAGCATGGCCACCCACTCCAGTACGCTCGCCTGGAGAATCCCATGGACAGAGGAGCCTGGCAAGCTACAGTCCATGGGGTTGCAAAGAGTCGGACAGGACTGAAGTGGCTTAGCACGCGCATAGGCACTTAACTTTCAGGTTGTGAATATTTTTTAAGTCGACACCAGCAGTCTGGATTCAGCATCCCCTCAAAACCACCTTCAAAGAGTTTGCTCAGATGTGAAAGTTTTTAAAGGGAAACTGGGAAGTCATCTCAGTGAATCACTGAGATGAAAGGTCAGAGTGGTTGCATCCCTCAGTGTGCAGGCTTGTTGATTTCTTGTGATATTTCTTTAGATGTTATCTTGTTCACAGAGTTTATTTGGGAGATTACTGAAGGGGAAGCTAGGGAAGAGATCTAGTCATCTGTTAATTACTATTCTTCATTTCTCCTTCTTTGATCTATGGAAGGAACCGACACATTAGGCAAAGTATTATGTGATTAAAAGATTTAATCTGTGCTTAGGCCAGAGATGAGTGTATCTCATGGCTTGGCCAGAGGTGGACTGTGGCCCACCAGGTTCCTCTATCCATGGGATTTCCCAGGCAAGAATACTGAAGTAGGTTTCCATTTCTTTTTCCAGGGAATCTTCCTGACCCAGGGATCGAATCTGTGTCTCCTGCATCAGCAGGGGGATTCTTTACCACTGAGACACTGGTATTTATGGGCTGTGACCTTGATCTGAGCTGTGACTTTTCATCCTCAGAACACCAGAATGAATGGCTCTATTTCTTCCTCCACATTACAGTTGGGTCCATAACTCTTTTTTAAATTAATTTTTATTGGAGTATATTGCTTTACAATGTTGTTAGTTTCTGCTGTACAGAAAAATGAATGAGCTATACATAAACATATATCCCCTCTGTTTCGGACTTCCCTCCCATTTAGGACACCAAGGTACATTAGGTAGAGTTCCCTGTGCTATACAGTTCTTATTAGTTATCTATCTTCTACATGGTATCAATAATGTATATATGTCAATCCCAGTCTCCCAGTTCCTCCCACGCCCGCTTTCCCCTTTGGTATCCATACATTTGTCCTCTGTCTGTGTCTCTATATCTCTGTTTCTGCTCTGCAAATGCAATCATCTACACTATTTTTCCAGATTCCACATACATGTGTTTATACATGATATTTGTTTTTAAAATATTGAATAGTGACAGCCAGCACTAACTTAGTGCCAGAAACTGCTTTCAGCACAGTATTTATATTTACCTATTTAGCCTTAAGTAATGGGCTTTTATTATTATTAGTACCCCATCTTACACACGAAGACACTGAGACACAGGGACAATAAAAAGCTTGTCTCATATTACCCTGTTGGTAAGGGGAAGATTTAGGATTTCAACCCAGACAGGCTGGCTCCCAAATTCATGTTCATAAGTCCCATATTCCCCCCATAACTTGCCTGGTATCATATGGGTACTGAATGGTGGAATGGGGATAATTTTCAGAACATGAGCTGGAAGCTCTGGGTTTATTTCAAACTGCACTCGCCCACCCAAAAGGAAGGGCTCAGCTAGAGTGTGAGAAGATGTCTTTTTTTAAAAAAAATTTCTATCCACATGTTTATTTATATAAACTTATACTTTTAAGAATTTACATAAACTATATGAGGAAATATACTGCAGAGATTTTTGTCATCAATTCTTGTTCAGTTCAGTCGCTCAGTCATGTCCGACTCTTTGTGACCCCATGAATCGCAGCGCGCCAGGCCTCCTTGTCCATCACCATCTCCCGGAGTTCACTCAGACTCACGTCCATCGAGTCCATGATGCCATCCAGCCATCTCATCCTCGGTCGTCCCCTTCTCCTCCCGCCCCCAATCCCTCCCAGCATCAGAGTCTTTTCCAATGAGTCAACTCTTCGCATGAGGTGGCCAAAGTACTGGAGTTTCAACTTTAGCATCATTCCTTCCAAAGAAATCCCAGGGTTGATCTCCTTCAGACTGGACTGGTTGGATCTCCTTGCAGTCCAAGGGACGCTCAAGAGTCTTCTCCTACACCACAGTTCAAAAGCATCGATTCTTCGGCACTCAGCTTTCTTCACAGTCCAACTTTCACATCCATACATGACCACAGGAAAAACCATAGCCTTGACTAGGCGGACCTTAGTCGGCAAAGTAATGTCTCTGCTTTTGAATATACTATCCAGGTTGGTCATAACTTTTCTTCCAAGGAGTAAGCGTCTTTTAATTTCATGGCTGCAGTCACCATCTGCAGTGATTTTGGAGCCCAAAAAATAAAGTCTGACACTGTTTCCACTGTTTCCCCATCTATTTCCCATGAAGTGATGGGACCGGATGCCATGATCTTTGTTTTCTGAATGTTGAGCTTTAAGACAACTTTTTCGCTCTCCTCCTTCACTTTCATCAAGAGGCTTTAGCTCTTCCTCACTTTCTGCCATAAGGGTGGTGTCATCAGCATATCTGAGGTTATTGATATTTCTCCCGGCAATCTTCTTGTTAGAACACTTAAAAAATCTTTTGGCCCTGACATGCGATGTGCAGTATCTTAGTTCCCTGATCAGGGATCGAACCTGTGCCCCTGCAAGTGGAAGCTTGGAGTTTTAATCACTGGACCACTAGGGAAGTCCTTACTTTTTAAAAAATTATTGAAGTAGAGTTGATTAACAATGTTGTGTTAGTTTCAGGTGTTCAATGAAGTAATTTAACTCTATATATACATGGATCTATTCCTTTTCAAATTCTTTTCCCATTTAGGTTATTACAGAGTGTTGAGCAGAGTTTTGATACAGTATGTACTTGTTTGTTATCTATTTTAAATGTAGCAGTGTGTACATGTAAATCCCAAACTCCATACCTATCTCTCCACTCCACCCTTGCCCTTGACAACTATAAATTCATTTTCTGTGTCTGTGAGTGTGTTTCTGTTTTATAAATAAGTCCATTTGTATCTTTTTTTTTTTTTAGATTTCACATATAAGCAGTATCATATGCTATTTGACTTCCTCTGTCTGACTTATTTCACTTAGTATAATAATCTCCAGGTCCACCCATGTTGCTGCAAATAGCATTATTTTATTGTTTTTAATGGCTCCATAATAGTCCATTGTATATATGTACCACAAGAAGATCTCTTTTTAAAATAAGAAGCTTAGTTGTAAATGTTTGTTCAATGAAAACCAGGCAGCTAGCGCAGCTAATGCCTAGAAAGAAATAAGACCAGCTCATGGCAAGTCAGATGTAAAGTGAGGGCTGTGCAACCCCTGGAAGAGCCAGGAGGTTGGGGTGGGCATAAATGAGGCAGGTGGCAGGGGCCTATGAGGATTTGGAGAGATGCGAGTCAGGCAATGGAATGCCACAGTTCATTTGAAAACAGGCATTTGCCTTGTAAGTTGATTACAGGCTGTTTTAAAATATAGTACATTAATAGAATTTAATACAGTATATTAATAAAATATAGTGTGTTAATATAAATTAATATAGGATATTAATAAAATAGAGTATAGTACCTGAGGGACGGTAAAGCCAGCAGATCAGGAGATGGCCATTGAAAAGAGAGCTGTTCCTCATGGTTCCTAGGAGGAGGGGACCTGCTGCCTTGCGTGGCCACACACAGGCCACACAGGAAGCACCAGGGTTGCCCGGGAGGCAGAGGGAGTGGGGGAAGAACCTGGGCAGGAGACCTCACTGTGGTTTCCGCAGAAAGAAATGGGCAAGCAGGTTTCGCAGGCTATGGTTTGGCTAGTTTACAGTGTCAATGGGTTCTGAGGCAGAGGGGCTGTCCCTAGTGGTCTGGCACCAAGCTCTGGGGTATTCAGGCTAGCAAGACAGTGGCCTGAGTGTGCCAGTCCTGTGAGAACCCCATGGAGGAGGTGGTGGGCTCTGGCTTGGTTCGTTTGTATTTGAAAAAACACACTCACAGGTATTTTCTTTAGAAACTAGCCATCCTTAGGAAGGGCAGTCCCCCCAGAGATGGCACAGCTCCAAATATTAAAGCATCAGAAAATAACAGATGTGGTTAATACCTGGGCCTGGTAGGACTTCTTTTTTTTAAACAGTTTTTAAAATTGAAATAGAGTGGGTTTACAATGTTGTGTTAATTTCTGCTGTACAGATAAGTAATTCAGTTATAAATATGTATATAAATCTTTTCGTAGTCTATTTCTTTATGATTTATCACACGATATTGAATATAGTTCCCCTATCTATTCTCTATGATAGTGCACCTGCTAACCCCAGGTCCCAGCCCATCCCTCCCCTGACTCCATCCCCCTTGGCCACCACAAGTCTGTTCTCTTTGTCTGTAAATCTGGTTTCTGTCTCATAGATAACCTCACTTGTGTCATATTTTAGATTTCAGGTATAAGTGATATCATATAGTATTTGTCTCTCTCTTTCTGACTTACTTCGCGTAGTCTGATAATCTCCAGGTCCATCTGTGTTGCTGCGAATGGCATTATTTCATCCTCTTCTATGGCTGAGTAGTATTTCGTTGTGTTTATATATATATGTGTGTGTGTATATATATATGCACACCATATTCTCCTGTATCCATTCATCTGCGATCTGACTTCTCTCCAGTATATAGTATCATTGGAGTTTTGTGATCTCAACCTATTTAAAATTAACTTTTCCAGGTCTTTGTTTTGCAAAGGCTATTTCATAAGCATACTATGAGGACCAGTTCCCTCTACCACCCCCTACCCTCAGCCATGTAACTATTCTTGGACTCAGCAAGAATCTAGACACGTGGTAAGAGGATGCTTGCCTTTGCTGTGCTGATGCCAGATGCCATGCTGTGCACACTGGCCCTCCCAGTGTCTGCAGTGCCTGTGACTAGGGTCTCTCTTTTGCGATAAATATAGGTTGTTATACTGTTGTGCAGGATGAGGACTGCACAATAGCTCCACACCGAAGGAGGTGCCATTCACTTGGCAGGTTTGTGTACTTATTATGAATTTCCAGCAGATGGCAGTAAAGTGTCTTACTCTAACAAAGTCTGTGCCTGCACGCTGCCAAGTTGCTTCAGTCTCATCTGACTCTTTGTGACCCCATGGACTATAGCCCGCCAGTTTCCTCTGTCCATGGGATTCTCCAGGCAAGAATACTGGAGTGGGATGCTATGCCCTCCTCCAGGGAATCTTCCCAACCCAGGAACTGAACCCACATCTCTTATGTTTCCTGCTCTGGCAGGTGGGTTCTTTACTATTAGGGCTACCTGGAACGCTAGGATGATTTTTCTGACAAATAGAAATAAAGTGCCTCTAAGTCACACACAAGTGCTGAAAGTGTCTACTGCTCATCACTCCCGGCCTTGTAGGTCCCCCTACTATAATTTCTCTCTGCAAGGGCTGCAGTCGTGCCTCATCACCTGTCAACAGACAGGCTTCTCAGCTTAGCTCCCAGTGAAGCTCCTTGTAGTTCTAAAGCAGCCTAACTTTAAAAAATGTTAAAAGAATTCTTTTTTATAAAACTTCTTTTCCAGTATGGTTTATTACAAGATATTGAATATAGTCCCCTGTGCTATACAGTAGGTCCTTTTTTATGTACCTTATATATAGTAGTGTGTATGTGTTAATCCCAAACTCCTAATTTATCCCTCCCTCTTTTCCCTTTGGGGACTTTAAGACTGTTCTCTATGTCTGTGAGTCTGTTTTGTAAATAAGTTCATTTGTGTCGTATTTTAGATTCCACATATAAGCAGTATCATGTGCTCCCTGGTGGTCTGCTGCTGCTGCTGCTGCTGCCAAGTCACTTCAGTCGTGTCCGACTCTGTGTGACCCCATAGACGGCAGCCCACCAGGCTTCCCCGTCCCTGGGATTCTCCACGCAAGAACACTGGAGTGGGTCCCTGGTGGTCTAGTGGTTAGGATTCGGCGCTCTCTCTCCCACATATAAGCAATATCATATGATGTTCGTCTTTGTCGGACTTACTTCACTTAGTATGGTCCTCTCTAAGTCCATCCATGCTGCTGCACATGGCATTATCTCGTTCTTTTAATGGTTGACTAGTATTCCATTGTGTATATGTACCACATCTTTATCTATTCATCCGTTGATCAATATTTAGGTTGTTTCCAAGTCTTGGCTATTGTGAATAGTGTTGCTATGAACAAACACATCCTAGAAGCATGTATTTTTCTGAATTAGAGTTTTCTTCAGGTATATGTCCTGGAGTGGGATTCCTGGATCATCTTGGAGGTCTAACTTTTAGTTCTGCTACTAGAGCTCTAGGGAGAGAGCAGGAGGTCTGGGAAGCTCGGAGAGGATACCACATAAGTCATGGGGGTAGTATTTGTTGTCGGGGGTCCTGATAACTTGGGAGTGTGGGAGGGCTCTGGGACCCTAGGATGCAAGGTGGAAGGGGTTCATGGTCAGAGAGAAAGGCAGGGCTTGGGAGGACACACGCAAAAAACCTGTGGGATAATCACTTAATAATGCATCCTGTCCTAAGGAGTGACCAGGATACTGAAGATTAAGTTCAGTTACTTGGACACGGAATGCAAGGTGAGGCAAGCAAGGTGCAGTCTTGGCATGTGCTCTTTTCTCTTGGGAAGTCACTGAAATGGAGTAGGTGGGTCAGATCCAGGCAGAGGGCCCTCCCAGCTCTTGGTGCCCTCAGTTCTAGTACAAGACCAGACCAGCAGTTATTTTAGCATCTGGCTCGTTTCCTTCTAGATAAGAACTGTCCTTGGGAAAAGGCTGTGAAAAACCATTGAAGAGCGTGAGACCCTAAGGACATGGGTGACAGGGGGATCTTGGGAGTGTGGGAGGGCTCTGGGACCCTAGGATGCAAGGTGGAAGGGGTTCATGGTCAGAGAGAAAGGCAGGGCTTGGGAGGACACACGCAAAAAACCTGTGGGATAATCACTTAATAATGCATCCTGTCCTAAGGAGTGACCAGGATACTGAAGATTAAGTTCAGTTACTTGGACACGGAATGCAAGGTGAGGCAAGCAAGGTGCAGTCTTGGCATGTGCTCTTTTCTCTTGGGAAGTCACTGAAATGGAGTAGGTGGGTCAGATCCAGGCAGAGGGCCCTCCCAGCTCTTGGTGCCCTCAGTTCTAGTACAAGACCAGACCAGCAGTTATTTTAGCATCTGGCTCGTTTCCTTCTGGATAAGAACTGTCCTTGGGAAAAGGCTGTGAAAAACCATTGAAGAGCGTGAGACCCTAAGGACATGGGTGACAGGGGGATCTCAAGTCACCAGCTGGGAATCTGAACTACTCTGAGTGAGACAGTGAGAAGGACTTATTTTCTATCCTTTGAAAGTGGAGGAAAGAAATAGAGGGAGGCAGAAGGAGGAGATGAGGGAAGCAGAAAGGCGGTGAAAACCCGAGTTTCCAGTGAGTGGGGAGCAGTCAGGGGAGGTGCCCCAGGGAGGGACTCCTTGGGAGGGAACAGGGATGTTTGACCCACCACTTGGACTTGGCATGTGATGTGCCGTGGAGGCTGCCACTTGAGCACCGCTCTCCCATAGGCAGTGAACTACGCTGTACTCATCCATGTTTTGCATGAAAGCTTTTGTGTTTGTGTGTGTGTTTAAGAGAGCATAGAAGGAACAACGGCTATGACCGTGTAAGCCCCTCAGGATTCTACAAAATCTCGGTGAAGTTTTCAACTTCACAAACTGTGGATTTTGGTGTTTTGTTTAGTATTCTTGGATGCCAAGAATTTGCATGTAGCAACATGGATGGACCTAGAGATATTATACTAAGTGAAGAAAATCAGAAAGAGAAAGACAAGTACCATATTATATCACTTACATGTGGAATCTAAAACACAACACAAATGAACTTATCTATGAAACAGAAACAGACTCTCAGACACAGAGAACAGACTTGTGGTTGCCAAAGAGGAGGAGTGGGGAGAGGAGATCGGGAGTTTGGGGTTAGCAGTTGCAAATTATACACGCAGGATGCATACACAAAAAGCTCCTACTGTATAGTACAGGGAACTATACTCAGTATCCTGGGATAAACCACAATGGCAAAGAATATAAAAATGAATGTATACATATGTATAATTGGGTCACTTTACAGTACACCTGAAACTGATCCAACATTGTAAATCAACTATAGTTCAATAAAAAAGATTTTTCCTTCAGTTGTTTATCGGAAGAATTTTTTTGTCTCGCATCTTCACCTATGGCTATGCTGGGAAAAAGCATTCAACAGATACATTCTGTTCTTTAATAGATATATTTTTTATTTTTTTTAATTTAAATTTATTTATTTTAATTGGAGGCTAATTACTTTACAATATTGTATTGGTTTTGCCATACATAAAGAAATGAATTTGGAATGGCTTTATATTTGTCCATCCAGTTATTAATTCAGCCTCTATTTATTAGCAGTCTAAGATATGCTGGGATGTGTCCTAGGCACTAGGGAGCCATGGAGAAGCTGGCTGCTTTAGCAGATTTCAGGATGTAAGAGGGATTGATCAGAGGCACAAGAATATAGCAGTGCAGGGTTGCATTTTTTTAGTAGTTACTTAAAAAATTGTTTTTATTGAAATATAGTTGATTTAGAACATTGCGTTAACTTCTGTTGGACAACAGAATGACTCAATTATATAAGAATTGATGTTTTTGAACTGTGGTGTTGGAGAAGACTCTTGAGAGTCCCTTGGACTGCAAGGAGATTCAACCGGTCCATCTTAAAGGAGATCATGCTAAAGCTGAAACTCCAGTACTTTGGCCACCTCATGTGAAGAGTTGACTCGTGAGTTTGGGTGAACTTCAGGAGTTGGTGATGGACAGGGAGGCCTGGCATGCTGCAATTATGGGGTTGCAAAGAGTCAGACACAACTGAGCGACTGAACTGAACTGATACATTCTTTTTCGTATTCTTTTCTATTATGGTTTATCACAGTATATCGAATGGACTTTCCTGTGCTATACAGTAGGACCTTACTGTTTATCCATTCTCTATATAATAGTTTATGTCTGCTAACCCTAAATCTCCCACTCTCTCTCCCACTGCCTTCCCCTTTGATGATCATCAGTCTATTCTCTATGTCCCTGATTCTATTTCTGTTTCATAGATAGGTTCAATTGTGTCATGTTTTAGATTCCACATATAAGTGATATCATATGGTATTTGTTCTCTTTAGTAGCTACTTTTAATTGCTTGACAAATGAATTTGCTTGACAAACTGCTGTGGAAAGATCCCTCGGGTAGAAATTAGTCTGTGCTGGAGAAAACACAGGCCTCGGTTCAAGTACTGGTCTGATTCGAGAGTTTTTGTTGAGATCAGGGAAGGTAGGCAAAAGATCAGTGTGCACCTGACCTGAAGTCATTTTTGGGGAGGAGTGTCAGGGCCATTTGGCCTCACCCTCTCTGCTTTTCCATTACTGACATTGTATGCATTCTTAGTCTCATGCTGGCTCTGTAAAAGGAGGACAAAATTGTTCTGGAAACCAAAGATAAAATGGCTTTGGAGAGCTCTCATTTTGGTCTCCTGGTGCGTTGTAAGTAAACACATTCTTGGAAGCTGAGCCATGAAACCCTGTTGTTTTCGGCCAGGGGGGCTACATAGCTGCCAAGCTCATGCTGCCCTGGGACCCCCCACTGCCTGTGGGCCTACTGGAATGTCTCGTGTTGGGTGCTAAGGGCAGAGATGGGGAATCACATGTCCATCCAGGGCTGTGGCTGGGGCTCAGAGAGTGCACAGTAAAGAAACAGAAAGGGGACTGGTACACAATGCCAGACCCTCCCCACTCTTTTTCTCCTAGAGATGCCTGTGTGTTTTCCCATTTTAAAACTTAAGTAAAAATCACCCATTTTATATAACTTTGAGAATCTTGAAAGCAGTATAGAATTGAGTAATTATAATCAGGATATGAGATAATTCTGCAGTTCTCAAAGTTTCCTCATGTCTCAAGCTCCTGACAAACACTGACCTATTAGATGTCCCTATAGCTTTGTGTTCGCAAAAATGTCATGTATATGGAATCATACAAGGAACTGACTGGAGGTCCAGTGGTTAGGACTCAGTACTTTCACTGGTTCAATCCCTGTTCTGGGAACTAAGATCCTGCAAGCTGCATGGGACAGCCAAAATAAATAAATAAATAAATAAATAAACAGACTCATATTGTATGTAAACTTTGAAGCCTGCCTTCTTTCCATTAGCAGGATGCACTTGCCACTCATCCATGTTGTATTAGTAGTTGGTTTCTTTTTTATTGCTGTGCATTATTTCATCCTGTGGTTATAGCCAGTTGCTTCTCCATTCACCAGTTGAGAAATGTATGGGCTGTTTTCCATTTTTGGCAGTTATTGAAAAGTTGCAAGAAACCTTTGTGTACAGGATTTTGTGTGAACATAGGTTTTCATTTCACTTGGGTAAAGACTAAACAGCAGAATTTCTGGCTTGTAGATAAGCATATGTTTAACCTCATAAAAGACAGAAATTGTCAGAATGGATAGTAAAAACAATTACTATAGATAAAAAGACACACCATACAATAATAAAAAGGTCAATTCACCAAAGAGACATAAGAATCCTAAATGAATAAGTACCTAACAACAGAACTTCAAAATATGTGTCTTTTTATCTGTGGTTATTTTCTTTGCCCTGAAGTATGTCTTAATATTATCTAAAGACTAAACAGCAGAATTTCTGGCTTGTAGATAAGCATATGTTTAACCTCATAAAAGACAGAAATTGTCAGAATGGATAGTAAAAACAATTACTATAGATAAAAAGACACACCATACAATAATAAAAAGGTCAATTCACCAAAGAGACATAAGAATCCTAAATGAATAAGTACCTAACAACAGAACTTCAAAATATGTGTCTTTTTATCTGTGGTTATTTTCTTTGCCCTGAAGTATGTCTTAATATTATCACAACCACTCCAGTCTTTTTTTTTTAAAGTAGTAACTGCATGAAATACTTTCCCCCATATCTTTAATTTAGCTATATCATTATATTTCAAGTCAGTTTCTTATAGAGAACATGTAGTTTGGTCATGATGTTTTTATTTTCCGGTTCTGATAATTTCTGTCTTTTATTTGACATATTTAGACTAGAGGCTGGCAAACTATGACCTGTGGGACAAATCTGACTTTCCTATGGGTTTGTGTATTGTTTATGCCTTTTTTTCAAGTTACAATGGCTGAGTAGAGTGGTTGCACCAGAAAAGATATGGTCCAAAAAACTAAAAATATTTATTGTTTGCCCCTTTTACAAAAAAAAATTTGTTAACCCTTGGTTAAAACCATATACTAGTACAGGTAGCCTTGGAGAGAATACCAAATGGATCAGTGTGAGTGGCCACAGTACCTTGGTGTACATTCACAGAGAGACCTGCTCTGAGAATGGAGACGCACCAGAGAAAGGGAGATTCTGAGAACTCCAGCCCCTATTTCAGGGAGTCAGGCACCGGAAAAGTGAATCTGTGCTCTTGTACTGTTGTTGCCATCACCATTAGTATCTCCTGCTTGGCTAAAACTTGGTTAAAGGTACTGACAGACTCACTGGGACATGAAGATGATGGCCAGGGAGAAGGGCACTCAGAACTCAATTTTTATTCCACATTAATACTATAAAATGCACTCCAGTTTTACTGGGCTTCCCTAAAAGAATCTGCCTGCAGTGCAGGAGACCAGGTTNCATGGGGTTGCAAAGAGTCAGACACAACTGAGCGACTGAACTGAACTGATACATTCTTTTTCGTATTCTTTTCTATTATGGTTTATCACAGTATATCGAATGGACTTTCCTGTGCTATACAGTAGGACCTTATTGTTTATCCATTCTCTATATAATAGTTTACGTCTGCTAACCCTAAATCTCCCACTCTCTCTCCCACTCCCTTCCCGTTTGACGATCATCAGTCTATTCTCTATGTCCCTGATTCTATTTCTGTTTCATAGATAGGTTCAATTGTGTCATGTTTTAGATTCCACATATAAGTGATATCATATGGTATTTGTTCTCTTTAGTAGCTACTTTTAATTGCTTGACAAATGAATTTGCTTGACAAACTGCTGTGGAAAGATCCCTCGGGTAGAAATTAGTCTGTGCTGGAGAAAACACAGGCCTCGGTTCAAGTACTGGTCTGATTCGAGAGTTTTTGTTGAGATCAGGGAAGGTAGGCAAAAGATCAGTGTGCACCTGACCTGAAGTCATTTTTGGGGAGGAGTGTCAGGGCCATTTGGCCTCACCCTCTCTGCTTTTCCATTACTGACATTGTATGCATTCTTAGTCTCATGCTGGCTCTGTAAAAGGAGGACAAAATTGTTCTGGAAACCAAAGATAAAATGGCTTTGGAGAGCTCTCATTTTGGTCTCCTGGTGCGTTGTAAGTAAACACATTCTTGGAAGCTGAGCCATGAAACCCTGTTGTTTTCGGCCAGGGGGGCTACATAGCTGCCAAGCTCATGCTGCCCTGGGACCCCCCACTGCCTGTGGGCCTACTGGAATGTCTCGTGTTGGGTGCTAAGGGCAGAGATGGGGAATCACATGTCCATCCAGGGCTGTGGCTGGGGCTCAGAGAGTGCACAGTAAAGAAACAGAAAGGGGACTGGTACACAATGCCAGACCCTCCCCACTCTTTTTCTCCTAGAGATGCCTGTGTGTTTTCCCATTTTAAAACTTAAGTAAAAATCACCCATTTTATATAACTTTGAGAATCTTGAAAGCAGTATAGAATTGAGTAATTATAATCAGGATATGAGATAATTCTGCAGTTCTCAAAGTTTCCTCATGTCTCAAGCTCCTGACAAACACTGACCTATTAGATGTCCCTATAGCTTTGTGTTCGCAAAAATGTCATGTATATGGAATCATACAAGGAACTGACTGGAGGTCCAGTGGTTAGGACTCAGTACTTTCACTGGTTCAATCCCTGTTCTGGGAACTAAGATCCTGCAAGCTGCATGGGACAGCCAAAATAAATAAATAAATAAATAAATAAACAGACTCATATTGTATGTAAACTTTGAAGCCTGCCTTCTTTCCATTAGCAGGATGCACTTGCCACTCATCCATGTTGTATTAGTAGTTGGTTTCTTTTTTATTGCTGTGCATTATTTCATCCTGTGGTTATAGCCAGTTGCTTCTCCATTCACCAGTTGAGAAATGTATGGGCTGTTTTCCATTTTTGGCAGTTATTGAAAAGTTGCAAGAAACCTTTGTGTACAGGATTTTGTGTGAACATAGGTTTTCATTTCACTTGGGTAAAGACTAAACAGCAGAATTTCTGGCTTGTAGATAAGCATATGTTTAACCTCATAAAAGACAGAAATTGTCAGAATGGATAGTAAAAACAATTACTATAGATAAAAAGACACACCATACAATAATAAAAAGGTCAATTCACCAAAGAGACATAAGAATCCTAAATGAATAAGTACCTAACAACAGAACTTCAAAATATGTGTCTTTTTATCTGTGGTTATTTTCTTTGCCCTGAAGTATGTCTTAATATTATCACAACCACTCCAGTCTTTTTTTTTTAAAGTAGTAACTGCATGAAATACTTTCCCCCATATCTTTAATTTAGCTATATCATTATATTTCAAGTCAGTTTCTTATAGAGAACATGTAGTTTGGTCATGATGTTTTTATTTTCCGGTTCTGATAATTTCTGTCTTTTATTTGACATATTTAGACTAGAGGCTGGCAAACTATGACCTGTGGGACAAATCTGACTTTCCTATGGGTTTGTGTATTGTTTATGCCTTTTTTTCAAGTTACAATGGCTGAGTAGAGTGGTTGCACCAGAAAAGATATGGTCCAAAAAACTAAAAATATTTATTGTTTGCCCCTTTTACAAAAAAAAATTTGTTAACCCTTGGTTAAAACCATATACTAGTACAGGTAGCCTTGGAGAGAATACCAAATGGATCAGTGTGAGTGGCCACAGTACCTTGGTGTACATTCACAGAGAGACCTGCTCTGAGAATGGAGACGCACCAGAGAAAGGGAGATTCTGAGAACTCCAGCCCCTATTTCAGGGAGTCAGGCACCGGAAAAGTGAATCTGTGCTCTTGTACTGTTGTTGCCATCACCATTAGTATCTCCTGCTTGGCTAAAACTTGGTTAAAGGTACTGACAGACTCACTGGGACATGAAGATGATGGCCAGGGAGAAGGGCACTCAGAACTCAATTTTTATTCCACATTAATACTATAAAATGCACTCCAGTTTTACTGGGCTTCCCTAAAAGAATCTGCCTGCAGTGCAGGAGACCAGGTTCGGGTCCTCTCTCAATAGCCCATGTTGCCAAAACAAAAGCCTGAGTGGAAACAAATTATTTCAGAATCTCAGTCACTCTAGTCAAGAAGCTCAGAAGACAAAGTCCTGCCTTTATTGGTGAAAAGTGGAGGCAAAGGGTAGCGATGAAAAGGTAAAATTTTACCTCCGATTCCCTTAAGTTCCCTACAAAAACAAATACAACAAATATCTTACAGTCTACTCCAAAAGCAAGAAAAACATACACCTTGGGTCCAAAAGTTAGATTTGATGTCCTTTGAGGACATCAGCGGACCTTCCACTGAAGTACAAGGCAGGTGCCCAACTGAGCTGGTATCTAATGGTTGCCTGAGGGCAGCTACTGAGTGCAGTCTTATACAGTCTAAGTGGTGGTCACTGTATCTAAGTGTATTCACATTAAATACAAATGGAGTCTGGATTTGAGAATTTCCTGAACAGACAAGAACTTTTAAACCATGTAAAAAACTAAATCTGGCTTATTTCATGAATGTAAGTGAAATTCATCTTAGGTTATTTTTTGTAAATGGCTCTGACAATCATAAAAGAAATATAGTTATTTTCCTAAAAATGGTATGAGAAACTTGCACTGTAGTAAGCAATCATTGTAAAAATGAATAATAATGTCTTCATTTTTATTCTGTAAATCATTCGGTAACTTCATGTCCCCAAGCTTCACATCAGTCTTTGAATTTGGAAGCTCCCTGTTTGTGAACTGTTTTTATATCCACAATAAACTCTTACTAAATATTAAAAATATATACATTTAATGTAATTATTGATAAGTTTAGACATCGGTATACCACTTTGTTATTTGTTTACTGCTTGTTTCCTCTTTTTTTTTCTTTCTCTGTGTGGTCTTTTCTGCTTTCTTTTGGGTTATTTGAACATTTAAAAATATTCTAGTTTATCTATTAGGTTTTTGACTATTGTTCTTTCTATATATATGTACATAGAAATATATAAAAAAGTGCTTGCTTCAGGGATTAAAATATATTGTACAATATATACTTACTTTTTCAGAGTTTATTTAACATCACTGTTTTGCCACTCAAATGGGATGTATTAATGTTACACAATATGATGCCCTTTCCCCTTCCTCATTTGTGTTATAATTTTGCTGTGTATTATATTTATTCATGCTGAAAACTCAACTGTTATTAAATTTTTTCCTTTAAACCCTGCAATATATTTTAAAGAATTCAAAAGGAAAGAATAGTCTACTATGTTCACCCGGATATTTCCCTTTTTTCTTTCTTTTTCTTTATCTCTGGTTCTCTAAAGTTGACTTCTGGTAGCATTTCCCTCTTGCTTGAATAACTTCCATCATCAATTAAACAGATTTAAATTTAGATGTAACTGATATGTAACATTATGTTAGATTCAGGTGAACAGCATCATGATTTATATATGCATTATGAAATGATCAGCATGATGTGTCTATATATATTATTATAAGTTTTTCTTCCTTGTGATGATAATTTATAAGATCTATACTCTCAGTAGCTTTTAAAATATATAATACAGTATTATTACTAACTTTATCCATCATGCCCATGACTTATTTATTTTATAACTGGAAACTTGTAGCTTTTGACCATCTTCATCCATTTCCCCCACAAACCCCATCTCTGGCAACCACGAATATGTTCCCTGTATCTCTGAGTTCAATTTGTGTGGGTGTGTGGGGGGCTTCCCTAATGATTCAGTGGTAAAGAATCCACCTGCAATGCAGAAGCTGCAGGAGAATTGGGTTCAGTCTGGAGAAGGGAATGGTAACCTACTCCAGTATTCTGCCTGGAGAATCTTATGGACAGAGGAGACTGGTAGGCTGCAGTCCACAGAGTTGCAAAAAGTTGGACACAATTGAAGTGACTTAGTATGTATGCGTTTTAGACTCCACATATAAGTGAGATCATGTGGTATGTCTCTGTCTGACTTATTTCACGTAATATAATGTCCTCAAGGTTCATCTACATTATTGTAAATGGTAGGATTTCTCTCCTTACTATGGCTGAATCACAGCAGTTTTTAAAAAAAAATATTTTTACCATGCATGTCTCTTAGATTAAAAAGCATCTACAGTAGAATCATAATAGATAAAAGAAAGAGAAGACTTTTCTCACAATTCTCAAACACACAGCACAATAATATTACGCAATAATAAGCACACTTTATACAATCATAATATTTCAATGTATTTTCTTGATTTTATAGATATCTTAACATGTTTTACTAGTTTGGAGTTAGTATTCCTAGGGACTTTCTGTATTTATTTATTCAAAAATTGATTTATTTATTTTAGTTGGAGGCTAATTACTTTACAGTATTGTGGTGGTTTTGCCACACATCGACATGTATTAGCCATGGGTGCACATGAGTCCCCCCATCCTGAACCCCCCTGCCACCTCCCGCCTGACCCCATTCCTCTGGGTTGTCCCAGAGCACTGGCTTTGAGTGCCCTGCTTCATGGATCAACCTGGCACTGGTCATCTACTTTACTTATGGTAATATGCGTGTTTCAGTGCTGTTCTCTCAGATCATCCCACCTTCGCCTTCTCCCACAGAGTCCAAAAGTCTGTTCTTTATAACTGCATCTCTTGCATATAGGGTGACAGTTACCGTCTTTCTAAATGCCATATATATGCGTTAATATACTGTATTGGTGTTTCTGACTTACTTCTCTCTGTATAATAGGCTCCATTTTCATCCATCTCATTAGAACTGACTCAAATGTATTCTCTCTTTTTTTTTTTAATAGCTGAGTTATATTCCATCGTATATATGTACCACAACTTCCTTATCCATTCGTCTGCTGATGGACATCCAGGTTGCTTCCATGTCCTACCTATTGTAAACAGTGCTTCAGTGAACACTGGGGTACATGCATCTTTTTCAGTTCTGGTTTCCTTGGTGTTTATGCCCAGCAGTGGAATGGTTGGGTCATATGGCAGTTCTATTTCCAGTATTTTAAGGAATCTCTGCACTGTTCTTCATGTGGCTGTACTAGTTTGCATTTCCACTAACAGTGTAAGAAGGTTCCCTTTTCTCCACACCCTCCCCAGCATTTATTGTTTGTAGACTTTTTGATGGCAGCCATTTTGACTGGCATGAGATGGTACTTCATTGTGGTTTTGATTTGCATTTTTTTGATAATGAGTGATGTTGAGCATCTTTTCATGTTTGTACCCTACCCCAGTACTCTTGCCTGGAAAATCCAATGGATGGAGTAGCCTGGTGGGCTGCAGTCCATGGGGTCGCTAACAGTCGGACAGACTGAGCGACTTCACTTTCACTTTTCTCTTTCATGCATTGGAGTAGGAAATGGCAACCCACTCCAGTATTCTTGCCTGGAGAGTCCCAGGGACGGGGGAGCCTGGTGGGCTGCCATCTATGGGGTCACACAGAGTCGGACACGACTGAAGTGACTTAGCAGCAGCAGCAGCAGCCATCAGTATATCTTCTTTGGAGAAATGTCTGTTTAGTTCTTTGGCCCACTTTTTGACTGGGTTGCATAACAATTCTTTAAAGAAGTTCTGTTTGGAATTGATTTTCTCAACTCCTCTTAATCTGAAGATGTCTTTATTTCAGTCTCATTCTTAAAGGATATTTTTATGTATACAGAGTTCTGGGTTGGCAGTTAGAAGTGGCTCTCCATGCCTTTGGCCTTCAAAGATTCTGATGAGAAATTTGTGGTTATTGGAATATTATTCCCCCATAATTAGCATATCATTTCTTTCTATCTGCTTTCACTTTTTTCCCTTTAGTTTTCAAAAGTTTGATGATAATGTATTTGTGCATGGATTCTTTTAGTTTTACTGAGCTTCTTGAATCTGTGAATTTATGTCTTTTGCCAAATTTGTAAAGTTTTCAACCATTATTTCTTCACACATTTAACTATTATTTTCCTGAGAATTTTCCTAATAGCTGTTTTGAAATCTGTGTCATATAATTACAACATCTGTGTCATCTTGGTGTTTATGTCTGTTTGTCTTTCCCATGTAAACGGAGATTTTTACTGGTTCTTTATGTGCTGAGCAATTTTGGGTTCTGGCCTTAATGCTTCGAATATTATGTTATAAAATTCTGGGCCTTATTTAAGTCCTATGGAGAATGTTTCTAGGAGACAAAAACCTGACTGGGTTTAGGCTGCAAATGCTACCAGGCTTCTCTGGGTTTCAATTACAGGTTCATCTTCAGAGCCTTTGTGGTGCATTTCATATCTGTCCCACATGTGTGCTATGTACCTGGTGATCTGGGATGGGAGTGATGGTCTATCTCTTCGTGCAGTTTTCCAAGTCTTCGGTTTGCTGTTTAGGAACACATCCAGGCATGTGTAGCTTGATGGTGGGGCTTATCTTGAGCTTTTCTGGAGACATTCCCCTCTGTGTGCATCATCTCTCTGGTACATTCTGATTGCCTGGGCCTCTTCTTTGTGATCTTCTGGTCAGAAAGCTGTGGTTTTAATTACCTGCTCTGCTGTGTACTTCCTCTGACTGCTACTGCTCCTGGGGCCAAGTAGTAGGAATACAGAGAGTAAAAAGGCAAGGGCAATTTGCTCCCACTTTCTTGGGGTCATCACTCACCTGATCAGAGAAGAGGGTTCTCTTATTGGAGAGTTTTGGATTCCTGTGTAACCCCAGTGCTGTGTCTGTGGCTGCCTCTGCTGTCACAAGACTTCCTTGAGCCTGGAATGTATGAGATTGGAGAATGAAAAAAGAGAAAAAAAACCTGGGAGACTCACCCCAGTCTCTCTGAGCATTAGTACATCTCTCCCCTCTTTCCCCCAGAAGTAGAGGGTTTTGCCTGGCTCTTTCTCTGTCCAGGTTCCAGTGTCTTCCTCTGGGTTTTTTGAGTGTTGTGGGGGAAACTGGAGGAAACATGGGAAACTCATTGCCAATGTGATGGTACTTTGAATTCTGATCGTCTATAATTCCCCTGCTACTATTTTTATTTTTATTTTTTAACAATCCTCACATAACTTCTTTGTGAGTTCTGTAAGGTTTTATAGTCTCATTCAACTGGAGAGACATGCCAGGATGGGTTTACTCCATCTTGCTCTGAAATGGGGGCTGTTGGTTTTTAATACCCAACATTTAAGATGTATATGATTTGAAAGAATGAGGTAAGCCTTTCCATAATAACATGGAGAGGTCATGATATGTTGAAAAAAGAAATAAAGCAGGTCACAGGGCATTTTATGTGCTATGTCCTCAATTCTCCATAGTTGTATATATTTATACATAGAGAATTTAGTGTTTTAACATGCTTGCAGTTGCCAGTAAGACAATATCCCAAAGTGCCTTGAACATTAAGGAAAATTTATTGTTGTGTAATGGAAAGTCTGAGCATTGTTGGTTCCAAGGTGGGTTAATTTACTGGTTCAAGAATGTCAGGGCTCTTAGTTTCCTACTCAGCAATTCTTTGGACTTTCTCCAAAGGTTACAAGATGACCACAGAACTCCAGTCTTCCTTTCCTTGGGTGGCAATGTCCAAAGTCAGGAAGAACCGTCTCTTCTTGTGTTTGTCTTGTGTCAGGGAGGGAATGTTTTCCTTAACTAGCCTAGCAAACTTCCCTTATGCTAATTGACAAAGATTAAATCATACTTGAGCTTAGCTAGCCTCTAGCACCTATAATGAAATTTCCCATTTGAACTGTACTAGTCCAAATTTATCTCCTGAGCCTGGGAAGGGAATTCTGAAATCTGTTGGGCTGCCAATGCTGAATCAAGGTGAAATTTATCTTCACAAGATGGAAAAAGGGAAAGGAAAGAAGGCGCAAATAAATAGAAAGATATCTCATGTTGAATTAAAAGACATAATATTGTTAAAATGTTCATATTACTCAGATGATATACAGAGTCAATGCAATCCCTATTAAAATCCCAGTGGCATTTTTTACAGAAATGGATAAAACAATCCTAAAATTCATATGGGAACACAAAGGACCTTAAATAACAAAAATAATCTTGAGAAAGAAGAACAAATCTGAAAGAAGGCCTCAAACTTCCTGGCTTAAAAACATATTACAATTAAGAAACAATTTAATTTACAACTACTTCAACCCATGGCGGATTCATGTCAATGTATGCCAAAACCAATACAGTACTGTAAAGTAAAATAAAGTAAAAAAAAAAAAAAAAAAGAA
>SJYX01010564.1:128208-142241 GCA_006410675.1 Oreotragus oreotragus | reverse complement strand
GGGTGACAATATACAGCCTTGATGTACTCCTTTTCCTATTTGGAACCAGTCTGTTTTCCATGTCCAGTTCTAACTGTTGCTTCCTGACCTGCATATCCATTTCTCAAGAGGCAGGTCAGGTGGTCTTGGTATTCCCATCTCTTTCAGAATTTTCCAGTTTATTGTGATCCACACAGTCAAAGGCTTTGGCATAGTCAATAAAGCAGAAATGATGTTTCTCTGGAACTCTCTTGCTTTTTTGATGTTCCAGAGAATGTTGGCTATTTGATCTCTGGTTCCTCTGCCATTTGTAAAACCAGCTTGAACATCTGGAAGTTCACAGGTCACGTATTGCTGAAGCCTGGCTTGGAGAATTTTGAGCATTACTTTACTAGCGTGTGAGATGAGTGCAATTGTGCAGTAGTTTGAGCATTCTTTGGCATTGCCTTTCTTTGGGATTGGAATGAAAATGGACCTTTTCCAGTCCTGTGGCCACTGCTGAGTTTTCCAGTTTTTGCTGGCATATTGAGTGCAGCACTTTCACAGCACCATCTTTCAAGATTTGAAATAGCTCAACTGGAATGCCATCACCTCCACTAGCTTTGTTTGTAGTGATGCTTTCTAAGACCCACATTCCAGGATGACTTAACATTCCAGGATGTCTGGCTCTAGGTGAGTGATCACACCATTGTGATTATCTTGGTCATGAAGATCTTTTTTGTATCTACTTACATAATGCTTTTTATCTCTGAAAGATAATGTTTTTTTATTTCTTTACATTACAGAATGTCCAAGTGAAAAGTACCTCTGACATGATTCTAATCCCTTTAGATATGGAAACAGGCTTGAAGAGAGGAAATGCTTTTCCAAGGTGTGCAGTTAACTATTGACAGTTTTGAACTAGAATCCAGGAGGAATGATTCTTGACTTTATCCCTTTGCCAGGCTGCTTAAAAAAATCTCATTTCCTTGAAGGGTTACTGCTTGTTTTGGCCACTCAGTAGAGTTGTCAGGGCAAACTAATTAAGCACGATTGAGAAACAAGTTAGAATTAACGTGTATATATTTCACCACAAATGAGTGTACTAATTCTTTCTGAAAGAGAGGCCAGAGAGTTCGAGGTGGTAGGCAGTTGAGTTTGAGATATCAGAGGACAAATCAAGAGGATAAAGGCACTGGAAAGATGAATGGGCAAAACTTAGGAGAAAAATACCACCCACAGTGAGACTTCCCTGGTTGTCCAGTGATTAAGACTTCACTTCTAAAGCAGGGGATGTGGGTTTGGTCCCCGGTCAGGAAGCTAAAATACTAAATGCTTTGGGGCCAAAAAACTCAAAAACATAAGGCAGAAGCAATATTGTAACACATTCAATAAAGACTTTAAAACATGGCCCACATTAAAAAACAATCTTAAAAAAATATCAGCAACAGCTACAATCATGCTGCATAAAACCGATGTTGGAGGTGGGCCACATTTCTTGGTATTGTTGAGCTAAGACTGCCCTTTTTGCATCTCCTGTCTTGCAGGAGGTCTAAAGCCTTCACCAAGGTTTTTTGTGAATTCATTTTTACTCTTACTTCTAGTTACTTCTGGCTAGGATTCTGGCTTTCCCAGATGGAAACCTAGCAGGACCCTGAGGGACCCTTCTGTATACAAAAGACCCTCCATGTCCCCTGTTTATTATTTGTAGGAAAGAAAAAGCTTATACAATTAAATGCTACTCAGCCATGAAAAAGGACAAAATAATGCCATTTGCAGCAACATAGATGGACCTAGAAATGATGATACTTAGTAAGTCAGAGAGAGATACAAGCACTATATGATATCACTTATATGTGGGAACTAAAATATGACACAATGGATTTATCTATAAAACAGACTCACAGAAAGAACAGACTGCAGTTGCCAGATGAGAGAGGGGATGGGGAGGGAAGAAGTGAGAGTTTGGGAGTGGCAGATACAAACTGTCGTATGTAGGATGGATAAACAAGAAGGTCTTACTGTTCAGCACAGGCAGCTAGATATACGCCATATCCTATGGTAAACCATACATAAAAGAATATGAAAAAGAATATATATATATATATATATGTATAACTGGATCACTTTCTGTAAAGTAGAAATCAACTATGCTTCAATAAAATAAAAAGAAAAGAAAAACAAAAAGAAGAAAGAGAAGAAAGGCACTAGTCTCATGGGCCTTCCCCAAGTTCCAAAGAGCAGACTCGAGCAGTTATTGTTTAGGACACGAGGGTCGCAGGACTCCTACTTCCTCTTGGATGGATATGTATAACCATGTGCTGCCTATGTCTGAGTTCTGTAGAACTAAGACCTCCAGTCAGACGGAGGCTGGTGACTACATGTGAACATAAGCAGGCAGGCCCCAGACTGATTGGAACTAGAAGGTGGAGATTCCAGAAATATCACCCTGGCATCTTACCACCAACCAATCAGAAAGCCCGTGAGCTGATCACACATTCTGGACCCTCTCCTCTTACACTGTCTTTAAAATCGCTTGCCTGTAAACCATTGGGGAGTTCGTCTTTTGAGCACAGTCACCCATTCTCCTTGCCTGGCCCCAAATTAAACCCTTCTCTGCTTCAAATTCTGATGGTTTAGTTTGTTTGGCATCACCAGCCTCCAGGCACAGGAACTTGAGTTCAATAACAAAATTGTCATTTTCTGTTGTGCTTCTGGAAGCTGCTCCATTATTCTTGCACTGGCCTTGATCCAAATGTGTGAAACAGATCTGTCTTATTTATTCATTTCCATTCAAGCAAACTCTCTAACAGTATTGGGCCATTTCAAAATGGCTCTTAACTGGTTAAATGTAAGACAATTATCCATCAATAAAAGTAATAACTGGAAAATACTGACAAATTAAATATGTTTAAATACACAAGTCCATAATGATGATTAATAATAATAACAACAATAAATCTCATTTATAACCTTTGGATTCTAGAGAAACTATTTATTATTTTGAAATAAGTCAAATAAAGGGAAAGTAACAATTCTTTACTCTGTCCTTTTCTTACTAACTGAACCTCAGAATAATAAAATAGTTAACAAGGGGAAATTTCTCTATAAATAGGTACAGAAGGAACAATAAATTAGAATGCCTCTGTTTTGAAAACTCTAATGAAATAATGATATAGGCATTGATCATCAATAATACTGATATCATAAAATGAGAAACAGCTGGATATTATGTGAAGTTTTCCATGCCATTTATGAAGTAGCCTTGTCAAAAGACATAAAACTATCTAAAGGTTGCTTGAGTTACAGTTTTCTTTTGTTTGGCAAGACTGCTTCATAAGTGTGTTGAATATTTCCATCAGGAAGAATTTGCTTTAGATTTCAAATATCCTAGGGAGGGAAAAAAATGGACAAAGGTGAAGATGAAATGAGAATGACCATGAGTTTGTAATTGTTAAATCAGAGTGATGAATACATAGGGCTTGGTTATTTTACCTCACAATTGTTGGAAAACTTCCCTAATTTATATATTTCTCAATTGTCCTAGTGTAGAATAAACAAAACAAAACAAGCATACACATAGAGCAGCTCTTTATTGAAAAGTCAGCAGTAATAGTAGGGGAGGTCACACCAAGCTTCTTATCGTGGTGAATTTAATACTGAATATTTAACTTCTTTGCATTAAAAATGCTCCTCAGCCTTTCCAACAACTCAAAATCTATTACTGTGTTTGCTTTCCCCTCTGCCCATGATGTGGAGAAGGCAATGGCACGCCACTCCAGTACTCTTGCCTGGAAAATCCCATGGACGGAGGAACCTGGTGGGCTGCAGTCCATGGGGTTGCGAAGAGTCAGACACTACTGAATGACTTCATTTTTACTTTTCATTTTCATGCATTGGAGAAGGAAATGGCAACCCACTCCAGTGTTCTTGCCTGGAGAATCCCAGGGACGGGGGATCCTGGTGGGCTGCCGTCTATGGGGTCGCACAGAGTCGGACACTACTGAAGCGACTTAGCAGCAGCAGCAGCAGCAGCTGCCTAGGATGACTCCCCATCTCCAGCAAAGCCAGAAAAAAATCCTGCTGCTTTATTATGTAGAGATTTAGCAGGTCCTAACCAGGAATTCAGGCTTTCCAGGTAACGTCAGTGGTAAAGAACCCACCTGCCAATGCGGGAGGCAAGAAAGATGTGGGTTTGATCACTGGGTCAGGGAAATCTCCTGGAGGAGGACATGGCAACCCACTCCAGTATCTTGCCTGGAGAATCCTAAGGATAGAGGAGCCTGGTGGGCTACAGTGCATACAGTCGCAGAGTTGGACATGATTGAAGTGACTTGGCACACACACACACAAGCTGGCACTCAAGTCTGAACCTTCCTTGGCAAATCCAGTGTTTCACTGATGTGCTAACCCCAGATTTCACAGCTTCCCTCTGGTCTTCGATAGGGTAAAGATGTACCTGCTACAACCAACGACGCCTTCAGGCAATGCTCTAAAAAGAGAAAAATATTTCTCTCTCGCATAGTGGGTATGGGGATGGATCATACAGTTCCGCTGCATCATCTAACTCAGGGACCCAAGTTCCCTCGGGCTGGTACCCCAGGCCTGGCCCAGGGGATTGTCTGGGACGACGAGAGGGAGTGTGGAAGAGACCACCACCAGTGTCCACAGAAGCAGATCTGGAAGCCACACCCATCAATCGGATCACAGTCATCCACAGGGGTCTGGTCACAGGGCCCCGCCAGCCACACACAGCCTGGGGATGTCGCCTCTCTGAGACCTTGTGCTCAGCTATAGGTCTGCATCTGCACAGAGGGGAGAACGAATGTGGGGAGACGGCTCTCTGTTTTCAGTCTCTGCAAGGAGCGCAGAAGTTTAGTCCCCATTAAGACTCTAACCAATATGTCTGTTGCCAGAATTCAGCCTCTGTACACTGTGTGTATGTGTGTGTGTGTACTTAGTCGCTAAGTCACGTCTGGCTCTTGCGACCACGTGGACTGGAGCCCACAGGTTTCTCCAGACAAGTGGGTTGCCATTTTCTCCTCCAGGCGATCTTACCAACCCCGGAATCCGACCTGAATCTCCTGTTTCCTACACTGTAGTTGGATTCTTTACCTGCAGAACCATCAGAGAAGCCTTCTGTACACTGGTGCCAGATTAAATCTTGGCAACAGAGTTTTGGGTGAAGTACTTTTGTTGCTTTGCCAAGCAAAGGGGGCCATAGAACCCTAATGCACACCCTCAAGACTGTGTGTCCTGACCTGGAGGGGTGAGTGAGGAGTCCTGTTCAAGGAACAGGGCATGATCTGCTTGTGGACATCTTTCTGATGTTGATGGTGAGGTAATAGGGAGTCAATATCATCAACCTCTGGTTCCAATCTGGCTGGGGTCTACATGCCTGTAGGCCGTGTACAGTTAACTTTTCCCTCCTGGTGCGAGTTTTATTTTCGGTAAAAAAGCTCAAAGGGCATGGCTCAGAATGTCTATAGTCCTTGAAGAAGAACTAATATTGTCTATAGCTCTTGAGGAAGAACTAAAGGTCCTTGACTTTGTTTAATCGCTAAAGTACCATTATTTCCTCTCTGCATTTCCTCACTCCTCTGATTAAATTTATTCTTTGACTGGTGGGGACTTGGGTGGAGATCTGTTCTGGGAGGCCTCGTGGGGTCCTGCTCTTACATGAGGAATGCATGCTGCTGGGACAAACGCAGCTCTGACTTTGCCTCCTGCTCTCCCTTAAAGGCTGCTCAGCCGTGGTTATTTGGCCCCACTCTTTCCGACCTGTGGCATTTCTGTTCCCTCATGGATATGAATGTTTCCCATCATTTCTATGAGAGTGTCCAGTTCTAGACAATGACTCAATTTGGTAGAGCATACTCTCCTCTCTTCCAGCTTGGCCCAGAGTCAGGGGACATGAGGGACTTTCTCTCAATTTCTCCATCTCTCCAGATTCCAGTCCACTGCAGACCCTTCAAAGCAGGAAAGTGGAGGAGTGGGTTGAGGGAGGGAGGGTGTTGTCTCCTGGCAGCTGGCTCTGCTGGGAGCTTCCTGACCCAGGGCCCTGGCAGATGCAGAGATCTGACTCCCAGGGCTGGCATTTGCAAGGCTCTTCAGAGCTGCTCCAGTGGGTCCTTTATCTGTGGTTGCTCGAGCAGATCTTACCCCTCTACTCTGGGTGGTGACTTGAGACATTGCAGTCCCAAAGAATGTCATCTTATATCCAATTTCTTGTCGCAGCCAGCTCTTTCCAGCCCTTTGGGTGGTCTTATTGCCCTAAGACATCCACTGGCTTCTCTTCCATGAGGCTCATGTGGGTCCTTGGGAAGCACCCATATATACCTAGCTCTTTGGGAGAGCATACTGATCTTATCTCAGCACTGCTCTTTGCCCACCTGGACCTCTAGATTTCCCAGGTAGGAGTCAGAGCTCAGTCCGCCCTCTGGTTCTTTGGGGCATATACTGAGTTCTCCATGAAGTTCCGTTCACCCCACTCCATCAAGTCCTTTCTCCCCACCTCCACACCTCACTTTTGGGATAGGAAGTGGGATTTACAGTACAGCTGGCTCCAAAAATGCCTTTCAGTATTCATGGGGTGCATGAGGGACTTCTCAGGTTGTGGATTGAGGTTCTCATCCGATCTTTATAAATTCTGCATTTGGCAATCTATCTCCCAACAAGCTTGGTACTGAACATCTACTGTCTTGGTGCTCAGTGGAAACTGAAGCAGGAAGAGTTCCATCCTATTATCCTAGGATATAAATGAATCATGCTGCCTGCAAAAGGCGAAAGCAGCCACTGTCAGTTTGGGTTTTAAATAATGCTCTTTATCTCTCCACTACAGATGGATGCCTGACTTGCATACAATCCTTTCTACAGAAAGGTGAACCTGAGAGGGAGGCTGGCATGAGTGTCCTGTCGTTGGTCCCTTCCCCCCAACCTTGTGCGTGCCCCAGAAAGCATGAACGACAATCTCTTTATATAGAATTTTGATCCCTGGCTTTCCTTATGTGAGGTTGTCTATCAGGGGAGATCATGTTTTCATATTGGTACAGGCTGTTCATGTTTCCTTTAAACTCAGCAAAACAAAACCTTCGATATTGTGCACCTTTCCTGTGGCATCAGTTTCACTGATTAGGTCAGTGGAGAGGTAGCAGCAGGGGCCTGCCCAAGGCTGTGCTTATTAGACCCAATTAGCGTAGACCTTGGATTAATATGGTTCCACCTTCACGCGTCCAAGCCCCTTTCAAGGCTGTGAGTCCAGCAGAAGGATTTATGGTGTGGGCAGTGGGCTGAGTCACGAGCCAGGCACCTGCAGAGAGCAGCCTGTTGTTGTATCAACACGTCCTTGAGCCTCAGGGCTGAAGGGACACTCCACACACCCTGGTTGGCTGCCTGCTGAGTGCCTGGCACTGAGGACCACATGCACAGGATGGGGAAGACAGCCCCTGATTGCAAGGAGCTCAGAGGCATCCTGCAGAGAGGATGTGAATAGAAACAGACCCGCAGTCAGTCATTCTGAAGTCTGGTCCATTCAGGGCTCAGGCAAAAGCATCTCTGTCTGGGGGCTGTTCCTCCAGCCTAGACTCACCCAGCACTGCCCATTTCTAGATATACTCCTCCCCTTCACCTTCCCACCTGGCCTTCAGAATTCTTGCCTGCATCTTTTCTTCTTTCCTCCCACTGCCTGTCCATCTCAAGGTCCTGAACTCCCCTCATTTGAGGTCAATCTTTGCCTCTCATTATTCTTGAAGTTTCTTTGATTGATGATACAAACTGACTTGGATTCACCAGCTTTGACCTCCTACTCTATCCAGGATATGATTTCCAGGGTTCACCCTTCCATGACCATGGCATGTTATCTCCCCATAACAGACATTCTTCTGGGAAATTCTCTATAGTCTTGATCCTCCTATGTTCTCTAGGGGAGAGGATGCAAACTAGGGATGCTAACCTCCAACATCCCAAGAGGGGAATGGCCAGTTATGTGATGCCAAAAATAGTGAGTTTTATTTAAAGGAAGCCTTCTGCTTGATATCTGATTATTTAGTTTATCATCTCACCTGGGTTTGGGATGCTTCTGATTAGAGAGTTTTGGTCTTCCTTTGGGGACTGCATACACTCCAGGCTCCCCAGGACTACATACACATATACCCCAGGGGTGGCACACACTTCATTACTTCATACCAAATTGGAGGGCTCATTGATCAGCAAAGTCTCACAGATCTTGCATCTCAAACCTGCTTTCTAGCTGTATCCCTGCCTGAGGTTCCCCAAGTATGCTGTACTTTCCCCACCACCAGCCCTTGGTTCAGCTCCCCCTCCATCAGTAATAATGCTCACTGTTGTTCAGCAGGTGAGTTTTTGTGAGCTTCTGAGGCTCAGCTCTGGATTCTTCAAGGGTAAATCAGATTCTGTTTTCCCTGTGGGATCTCTTATACATTATATTTTCATTCAGCCACAAATGTAATTTTACATTTTAATTTTTTGTAGAGCTCTTCCTTCCCCTGGAAACGTCATGGTCCACCCTGTTCAGGGCATCAGTGTGATGAAAGTGAGAATGAAGGGAGGAGGAATAGGGCTATGAGAGTGGTTGTGGTGTGGCTGGGTCAGGATCAGGGCTCTTTCTGAATGAGCTTCTGTATGCTGAATTTTTTCAAGATCATGGTGGGACAGAGGCCCAAATGCAAGCCTCTCTGGCCTGGAGAGTATCTGGGTTAGGAAGTGTGTGACTGTGACCTTGGGCTGCTGACAGTGCACATGTGGAGATAAGGGAGGAAGGGGCCATGTGTGGGGTAACCTAGGGCCTGGGCATCAGGGTCCTGAGAGTCACAAAGGGAATGTGCTGGAAACATCACTCCAGTGATGTCACTGGGCAGGGTTCCTGTGCACAGAACCAAGCAGAGATCTGTGGTCATGCCCCTAGAACAAAGCTGTCCTCTCCTGCAATGCCATCATTGTGGAAACATGACCAAGCCTGAATTAGAGTTCCTTCCTCCACTTAAAGAGGGACTCTTCCTGAGTCACTCCATATAAGCAAATTATCCATGGGGAAGCATCAGGTATACTGAGGGACCCAGAAAGGTGTCACCAAGGCAATGGATCAGACCTGTGATCCAGGCCCACTGACTGCAAAGCCAACTTTCCCATGTTGCCTATTGTTTATATGTTCTGATTGCTTCTTTTTTAAAAAATTGAGACATAATTGACATCTGACATTATATTAGTTTCAGATGTACAACATAATGATCCAATATTTTATATGTATTATGAAATGATCATCACAAGAAGTCTGGTTATCACACCTCATGTGGTTACAAAAAATTGTCTTTCTTGTGATAAGTTTAACATCTACTCTCTTAGAAACTCTTGAATATATTATACAGTGTTAGTGACTATAGTTATCATGCTGTACATTTCATCCCTTCCTGTGGTTCAGTTACCAAGTCGTGTCTGACTCTTTGCAACCCCATTGACTGTAGCACTCCAGGCCTCCCTGTTTCTCACCATCTTTAGGAATTTGCCCAAGTTCATGTCCATTGACTGGGTGATGCATCAAGCCACATTAGACCCCTAGGGCTTATTTATTTTATAACTGGAAATTTGTACCTTTTGATTCCCTCTACCCATTTCACCCAACCAAGCCCAAACCTGCCTCTGGAAAAACTAATTTGTTATCTGTACTATGAGTTTTTTTGTTCGTTTGTTTGTTTTATTCCATATGTGAGTGGAAATCATGTAAGTGAGAGCATATGGAATTTGTCTTTCTCTGTATAACTTAATTTCACTTAGCATAGTGCCTGCAAGCTCTCTTCATATTGGTGCAAATGGCAAAATTCTATTCTTGCTTATGGATGAATAATATGTGTTTATGTTTTCTCATCTGTTCCTCTGTCAGTGGACACTTAGGTTGCATCCATGTCTTGGCTATTGTAAATAGTGCTGCCGAGGGGTACCGATATCTTTTCAAGTTAGTGTTTTCATCTCCTTCAGACTGATACCCAGAAGTGGAATGCTGTATCATGTGGTCATTCCGATTTTAGTTTCGAGGAATCACCACACTGTTCTTCATAGTTGCCACATCAGCTTACACTCCCACCAACAGTGTCAAGTGTTCCTTTTGTCTATACCCTCCCCCAGTCCTTGCTATGTCTTATCTTTTTGATAAAAGCCATTCTGACAGGTGTGCGGTGATATCTCATTGTGGTTTTGATTTGCATTTCCCTGATGATTAGGTATATTGAGCATCTTTTCATGAACTTTTTGGCCATCTGGAGTCTCCCTTGTCTATTCAGATCCTCTGTCCATTTTTTAATTGGAAAAATTTTTTTGCCCTTGAGTTGTATGAATTATTTATATATTTGCATATTAATCTCTTATCAAATATATGATTTGCATATATTGTCTCTTTATTCAGTAGGTTGCCTTTTCATTTGGTTGATGGTTTCCTTTTCTGTTCAGAAGCTTTTTAGTTGGATGCTGTCTCTCTTGTGTATTTTTGCTTTTGTAACCCTTGTTTTGTGTGTCAAATCCCAAAAATCATCAACAAGATCTGTCAAGAAACTACAACCTGTGTTTTCTTCTAGGAGTTTTATGGTTTCAGGTCTTACATTCAAATCTTTCATCCACTTTGAGTTGATTTTTGTATATATGTAGGATAGTGGTCCAGTTTCACTCTTTTGCATGTGATTGCCAGTTTTCCCAGCACCATCTATTAAGTAGACAGCCCTTTAGCCATTATATAGTCTTGATTTTGTTGTAAATTAATTGTCCATATATATGGGAGTTTATTTCTGGGCCCTCTATTCTGTTCCATTAATCTATGTCTGTTTTTAATGCTAGTACGTACAGTTTTGATTAGTGTAGCTTTGTAATGTAGATTGAAATTAGGAAGCATGGTGCTTCCAGTTTTGTTGTTTTTTCTCAAGAATGCTTTGGCCATTTGGGGTCTTTATGGTTTTAAACAAATTTTAGCATTGTTTATTCTACTTCTGTGAAAAACTCTAGCTGTTTCTTACACCTACATTTTTATATCTCCTTGTCTATCAGTTTGTGTTATTTCAGCTTCAGAAATGGGTTTAAGAGCAAGGAGTTCATTCAGAAGGGCAAGAAAATGATGCAAAAGATGCAAATGAGAAACTTTAGAGTGATTCCTTCCCCAGGGTGAAGAATTTAGGATATTTGTGTTCCATGTCCTGTCTACCATTGGTTGAGTCTTCCTCCCACAGGTGTTGATTCCCAGGTGCTTCTGATCTGCTGTGCAGATGAACAGAGCAGCCTTCCATGTTTCCAGAAGAGCCTTCAGGTATAGAGGTGTAGATGCTGGCAGTTTGTAGCTATTTGGAGCATCTAAAATGATGTAGTTTGCAGAAAAGATACAGAGCTTTGACAGTACCTGCTACAATCCAAATAGCTGTGAACCCTGGATATCAGTTCTGATTCTGTCATGAATAAATTGTTTGACTTTGGATAAGTTATGTGTCCCTTGTGCCTCAGTTTCCTCAAAAGCAGAGTGAAGGATTAATAATTTCAGCTCTTCAACTAGGATACAGAGTCCTCGGGAGCAGGGACTGTTCTTTGGACACCCTGTCCTTCAGACATGGGTCCAGTTCAATTGGATGCCTCTTCTTGCTGCTTATTCTATCAGTCACTTTATCTAAGACCTTCAGAAGACTCAAAACATGGAGGATGTTTGTGTTTCCAGGAGCCACACTATTACCATGTGTGGGACTAGTTCTCCTTCATTAGCCCATCCTTTGATGCTGAACACAAACTCTGGAAGCAGGTCGAGAAGATGGTCCTTGAGCTGTCTGATGGAGCAGAAAACAGGAACATAGGGCTTTGGATGGACTAGGTACTCAGAAATGCTTGCATAGCTAGGGACTGAAACATTTCCCAAATTTTGGCTGCACAGCAGGTGCTCCATACAGATTTCTATGTACATGTAACTTTGAGTGAACACATATTCTAAAATGTCACCCACAGCCATTAGGAATGCAGAGGCTCTCCTTGGTATGGGCCATTAACTACCGTTTATGAACTGGTTTAAATCCCGTGAACGGTGCACCCAGGGATGACCTTGGCTCAGGTGTCAGTAAATTATGCTGCACAGCGCTTTGCCTCATGCTACCATCCCTGATCTGAAGGTGGCTAATTATTACCCAGGCAGTAGGCATGTCCTTTTCATATTCATGGGATTTCCACTTCTGGGTTGTCTGTTCATTTCCAAATACTTTCTGAATTAGTCTGAATCATTTCTGACTTCTTTAAAATGTAAGGTTTAATTTCCATCAAGAGTCACCCTTGTCTATAAATAATCTCCAAAGTGACTCTGGATGTTCAGCCTATGGAAGGTTATTTTTGAGGTGCTGAGGATTTCTGAACAGGTTGCCTGGTGAAATTGTTTCAAAGTTTGAGGCTTTATTCCTTCTTTACTGTAGTTTTCATTTTGTATAATACTAAGATTATAACATAAGACATATGATTTGAAAAGTAAGATAAATTCATGGGTAGGCTGGTAAATAGATGTTGATTCTCGAGTTTGGGGAAGGTATTAAAGGTTGGTACAAATTTGGTTCTGAACTTCCTAGCAGCTAAAGCAAAGAAACTCTATCCATAAAACCCATAGCATCATTAGAAAAATAAAATACAACAATTTAGCAAAACCTAAGCTTCCTTTTATTTATGCTTATAGATTTTCACAAAAGGGTGGAGTATCCCACAATTGGCAGCATAACTGCAATAAAACCAACAGGTTTGTGCTAGGGAGCGGATCTTAGTCATGTGGCCACTGCATGTGTATGTGTTAGGATGAGGGCAGGCTTGAGGAGTCTCTAGAAAGTCAAGACTGTGTGGAGGTGAGTGGGTTCCCTCTCTGTAACTGGTTTTCCTGAGTAATTCAAATCTTGAAAGAGGACCCTGGACACTGCCTTCTTGTCCAGCCAGACTGGACATCTGAGCAGACTTAGAAAAGGGCTCCTTGTCTACAGGCACCCCTTAGAGAGCATACTTTCCAGGACTAGGTATAAGCCCTGTCTGTAAGAGGGAAGAGCAAATCTGACTCCATTATTATATCTGTGTCTTTTACCTTTGTATTCTATTGCTTTTGCTTCCAGTTAAGAGTGTTGCCAGGCTTCCCTGGTGGCTCAGTGGTAAAGAATCTGCCTGCCAATGCAGGAGATGTGGGTTTGATCTTTGATCCAAGAAGATCCCACATGCCGTGGTGCAACTAAGCCCGTGTGGCACAGTTATTGAGCCTGTGCTCCAGAATCTGGGAGCTGCAACTCCTGAGCCCATATGCTGTAACTGCTGAAACCTGCATGTCATAGATAGAGCTCATGCTCTGCAACAAGGGAAGCTACCACAATGAGAAGCCTGCATACTGCAACTAGAGAGTAGCCTCCTGCTCACCACAAGTAAGGAAAGCCCACACACAGCAATGAAGACCTAGCATGGCCAAAACCAAATAGACAAAAAATATAAAAAACTGTTGTCTATAGCCTTAAATATACAGGGTAGCTCATTCTTAGGACTCTGAACTTCAGAGGGATAACACTTCCATTCATGAATATGTGCTCAGTCATGTCAAGTTCTTTGCGACCCTACAGGCTGTAGTCTTCCAGGCTCCTCTGTCGATGGGATTTTTCCCAGCAAGAAAACTGAAGTGGGTTGCCATATTCTTTTTCATTTCCATTCATATAGCTATAAAAATTTTCAGAATAGAGAAACATCTGTCTTGCTGGTCACTTACAGAAATACCATGACCTGACCTACACGGACAGATGTGAGAACAAAGGATTCCAGCACCAAGAACTGTGCAACAACCGATTATGCTTTCCCCTCACTTTGCCTTTAGAAAGGTTTTGCTGAAACCCTTTGAGGAGCTTGGAGTTTTGGGGTTCACGTGCCACCCATCTCCTTACATGTCCTTGCAATAAAACTTTCTCTGCTCCGAGCCCCAACATTTGGTTTGTTTGGCCTCATGTGCATTGTGGTCACAAAAACTTGTGTTTGGTAACATATCTTGGCTAGCAGAGCACATCCCCCCCTCCCCCACCCCACCCTCTTCCCTTCCCCCT
>SJYX01010564.1:116772-128093 GCA_006410675.1 Oreotragus oreotragus | reverse complement strand
CCCACCCCACCCTCTTCCCTTCCCCCTGGTCTTTTGTTCTAGCCTTGAATGGCGTGGAATAGCTGAAGACCTTCCCCTGTACTTGGATTTCCTAGGACAAGGGCACTCAGGGCAGTCCTCACTGTGTGCAGCCTTGGACCCACTAGGTAAGGAGCAAAGCAGTTGCTAGCCACCTCAGGGAGACTGTGCTCTCCTAACACACAGGGTGCTGTTTTCACAGGACCAAATGTATCAACATGTTGATAAGATTTGTTCGGAGATGCATCCCGATTGTGAAATAGCATTGTGGATGGGGTTATCTCTTCAGCCAGAGAGAAGGATCCTGTATTTTGATAATCACGCAGGATGCCCTAAACACCTTTGGCTCTCGGAGTCTGTGTGTGTGAAATTCTGTCTGCAAAGATGAGAGTGCCATGTGCGCTCTCTGATGGCCACCCCTCTACCACTGGTATCTGCCTTGCTCTGATGATTGACCTCAGATTATTTTCACTTCCATTAGCTGTGCCTTGAGGTCACAGCTCAGTTCCCCACACTGCAGATAAGCCTCTTCTCCTGGGGCTGCAGAATTTTCACACGTGCACGAGTGGTGGGAAACCCACGGCTCTGACTCGTGTGATTCCTGTGGTCTCAGTAACTTTAAACAACAGCTTATATGGAAACTTCTGGTTCTAAGAGATATGTTCTGTTCAGAGATAATTTCTCTGCAGAAGTGATCAGGCCTTAAGATATGAAAAGTGTTTATTGGGTGGCTGCTGAGTACTTTCTGCTGTATGACATTACCCGGGGTGTGGAGAGTTTTTGAGCATTTTAGAGTGCTTTTCCTCACTTAGTTCTCACCATGCCTCTGTGAAGAAGTACATCAGTTAGCACGTGTCTGGTTGCAAGTGACATAAAATACTCCAACTGGCTTGATCTTCAAAGGGGATTTAGTGGCTGGTTCACATAAGTAATATGCTCAGAGGTGGTCAGTATTCAGGGAAGGCTGATCTGGGCTCAGAAGGGATTCCTGAGGGCTAGGGCCTCCTTCTGTTCCTGCTCTGCCTTCCTGGCCTAGGTTTACCCAAGGTTATACTGAAGGCCGCTGGCAGCTCAGGATACCATGCAGTGTCAAAACAGTTGATGGAGTTCTAACCCTTGCACCCTCTTATTGTGCCATTCAGTTGTCGATTGAAAAAAAGCACACAGCTTAAAAGTCGAGAATTATGTTTTATTCCATGGACTTCCTGAGAAGCTAAGTCTGGAAAATAGCTTCTCAGATAACTCTGAAGGACTGCTCTGAAGAGGCAAAGGAGGAAAAACGATATTAGGGATTTTAGCCAAAAAAAAAAAAAAAGGTGGTCAGTATTCAGGGAAGGCTGATCTGGGCTCAGAAGGGATTCCTGAGGGCTAGGGCCTCCTTCTGTTCCTGCTCTGCCTTCCTGGCCTAGGTTTACCCAAGGTTATACTGAAGGCCGCTGGCAGCTCAGGATACCATGCAGTGTCAAAACAGTTGATGGAGTTCTAACCCTTGCACCCTCTTATTGTGCCATTCAGTTGTCGATTGAAAAAAAGCACACAGCTTAAAAGTCGAGAATTATGTTTTATTCCATGGACTTCCTGAGAAGCTAAGTCTGGAAAATAGCTTCTCAGATAACTCTGAAGGACTGCTCTGAAGAGGCAAAGGAGGAAAAACGATATTAGGGATTTTAGCCAAAAAAAAAAAAAGAAAGTTGGAACTTCAAAAGATGACTGTTAATTAAAGAAAGACATCTCAAGGTAAAAAAATGAGCACTTTGCTATGTATGGGAAGATGCAGGAGTCTGGGTTCTTTGAAATCACCTCTTTGATATGCACCTTAGCATGCAGGGCCAGTGTCCTACTTCTGTCCATCTGGAATCCCCGGGAATCCCCCGGGGTGCATGGTCAGGGGTGGGTGTGGGGGCAGCTGCAGTGGCTACTGGCTTGGTGGCTGCTGGCTTGATAGCTACAGCATCCTCTGTTTACTGATGTGGTATGTGACAGTCTTCATTCACACAGTGGAAGAGAAAAGGTTTCCTATACCAGATTTACAGAATAAGGAGAGACTTTTGACTTTCCCACAAGCCGCAGCTCCTTGCCTCTGACTAATTTATGTGTTCATCCTTGAACAAATTCTTGATGGCCAGTGGCCATTTCATGACTGACTGACTCAAGAACATTTTCTGGGATCTTGGATGGGTTTCAGCCTCATCAGGTTGACCTCTGAGAGATAGCAGTGAGTGGTCCTGAAAAAAGATCTTAGTTCCCTGCCCAGGAATTGAATTTGGGCAGCTAGTGGCACAGATGGTAAAGAAGCTGCCTGCAATGCTGGAGACCTGGGTTTGACCCCTGGGTCAGGAAGATGCCCTGCAGAAGGGAATGGTTACCCACTCCAGTATTCTTCCCTGGAGAATTCCATAGACAACAGAGCCTGGAGGGCTACAGTCCATGGGATAGGAAAGAGTTAGATACAACTAAGCAGCTAACACTTTCACTTTTCACTTTTAACTTGGATGAAAACCAAGAATCCTAACTGCTAGACCCCCAAGGGCTACCTTGACTTTTCCTTCCATCCCCCTGTTTGAAAGCAAAAATGTTTCAAGGAGGCAATAAAAACAGGTACTAAATTAATTATTAGAGACACAACACAAGGTATGGGAGAGCACACACAGAAGCAATTTATTTCAGTCAGAAGCAAGGCAAAAATACATACCTGGAGAAGAGTGAAGGCATCCTGAGCTGGAAGGAGTGCAGTAAAGAGGTAATTTAAATCACTTATATGAAACGGTTCTTTCAGGTTTTTTTTTTTTTTTTTTTTTTAACCTTTGGCCAATTATCTTGCTTCATTTTTCACACCTGATTTGTTCTAGAACCTTCTCCAACATACGCATGCAACTTTTTGCTAAGATGGATCCCACTGCAGAGGTCTGTGGATGCATGTCCACATTTATGGGGTGGGACCCACTCTGTTTTTGACCTCCAAGAATCCTTTCTGCTCATGTAGTTGGAGAAATCTTCCTTGACCTCAGAAGTGGTCATCTTACCTCTTTAGCATATTACCTCTGCCACTAGCTTTGTCATTGGAGTGTCTAGGTGAGAACGAAGCTTCAATTTTATTCTACTTGATGAACACCAGCTGTCCAGCCCAGGGGCCCATCTATCTCTAGGAAACAAAGCCTTCTCTTCCTGAAAGAGGGGGATTGGTGAAGCTTACACCAGTTAATAGATGAGAATTTTGGGTTTTTCTAGGGTCAGATAGCAATGTGATGACACACATGAGGGCTATTTTCTCCTCCCTACCACTACCTGTGAGTTTACTGAGGGCCTGGGGCCATAGATTTTTTTCCCTAGGACAATGCAGTGCCCTTAAAGCATGCTTACTATTTGTTGAGGGTATTAGGGATGTGTGACTGGGGAGTGAGATTGGCTTGATGAAAGTGGAGGATTAAAATGGAGCCTAAGGAAGTAAATCTGAACTAACATTGAAACTCTATAAAGCCCAGCTGAAAGTCTGGGCTTGATCAACAGAGAGTGAGATATTCTGTAGCAGAACATGGGGATGATTTCATGACCAGAGGGGGACAGAATATGAGCTGAGCTGGCAAGAAGGCCAGGGAGGAGGTGGTGGATGAGAGAGCCTGCACCACCTCCCCCATCATCTTCACCTGTAACTGAAGAGGATGCTATTCAGCTTTCCCGGGACAGACCTGTCCCCAGCATGGTCTGCTGTAGCTCTTCTCTAAAGTACCCAGATAGTAGTGTCAGGAATATTTCTCAAGTTTTTCAGATGTTAAAAGCCACCAACAAATGGAAGAAATTAACTATTTGATGATCTTGAGCTCATAGCCCACAGAACTTCTAGTGTCTAAGGATTGATTACCATCAACTAATCAGAGGATTGTGCATGAGTCCATCCCATCAACTAATCAGAGGATTGTGCATGAGTTCATCCCATCAACTAAGGATTGTGCATGAGTTCATCCCATACCCTATGATGCCCCTCTCTCATCTGGTCTTTAAGCATGCATTGCTGTAACACTTTGAGGTTTTAGGGTTTTTTTTTAGGGGAGAGAGGCATGAGCCATCTGTTCTTCTTGTGTGGCCCTACAAAAACCTTTCTCTGCTCTAAACTCCTACATTTCAATATTGTTTGGACTCACCAGTGTTCTTGCCTGGAGAATCCCAGGGACGGGGGAGCCTGGTGGGCTGCTGTCTATGGGGTCACAAAGAGTCAGACACGACTGAAGTGGCTTAGCAGCAGCAGCACCTTCTATTGGGCACACAAACTTGTATTTGGTAACACATTTATTCCAAGAAAGAAATGACCACCTTGGAATTTAGGGCTCAACAGATAGAAAATATTGACAGCAGAGCCCCGCAATTCATTTTTATGTCTTGTAGGGTTGGATGTATTTGTATCTGAATAGTGTAGCTTGGGTGGAACCTTGGGTCCTGAGTTTTGAACCAAGAATATCTGTTGGCACTGACTTATTTGCCTGGAGTCAGGTGGGGAGATTTAGCCAAGTGAACTCTGATGGCTTCCCATAGTCCTGAACAGATGGCTAGGGAACCAAACATGAGGTGTAGCATTTAGCAAGAAATGTGACCTTTCTCAGTGTGCTTTGTGTCCTGGTCCTGTTGTGGGGGCTCTTCTTGGACCTATCTGTGCCTCCCACAGTGTGAGGGGTGAGCGAGCTCCCTGGGCTCCCAGCCTTATGGTGCTGGGTCTTTTAGACCTCCAGCTGAATGTCCTGTCAAGGACACCTTGGCAACACTAGCAGGCCATGTCTCTAGGCTTATTCTGTCTTTCTGATGTGCCACATAGTCACTGGCCTCCTCCATCAAGCTTAACTCAGCTGAGTCACAGAAAGAATATGCCAGGCATGATTTACCAACTGATATCCTCTCGCCGGGGAACACAGGACACTTGGGGTAACTATCCAGCCTCAGACTGGGATATATTAGGATGCAGCCCTCATTTTTTTTTTCCCTGTTCTTAAAGGATTAAAACTGATTTTGCAGGTGACACACATTCAGGAGGTACAGTGATAAAGAATTTGCCTGCCAGTGCAAAAGACACAGGAGACACAGGTTCGATCCCTGGGTCAGGAAGATCCCCTGGAGTAGAAAATGGCAACCCACTCCAGTATTCTTGCCTGGAAAATTCCATGGACAGGGCAGCTTGGTGGGCTATAGTCCATGGGGTTGCAAAAAGGGTCAGATGTGACTTAGTGACTGAGCATGGATGCGCACATTCTGTAGATTAATGTAATAAAAAGATAACTTTAAACCTAGAATTCTGTCAGAGCTAAAAGGCTATTAGTTATCTCTGAGATCACATTGGTCATCTCTCAGCTGAGGCCCCAGAGGCAAGTTGCAGCCTGGCAGGCAGGTGGTCAGGGCTCTCCTTTAGTTTCATTAAGACTCTTTTTAGAGGAGGGTCAGGCTCCTTTTGCTTTTACTTACTTGCAGCTGTGCTGAGTCTCTGTTGCTGCGTGCAGGCTTTCACCACTCGGGCTTCCTCTAGCTGAGGCGAGCCAGGGCTGCCCTTTCGTTGCGGTGCTCGGGCCTCTCTTGCGGTGGTTCTCTTGTGGAGCACAGGCTGCAGGGTGCTCAGGCTTCAGTAGTTCTTGCACATGGATGGGCTCAATAGCTATAGCACGCGGGCTTAGTTGCTCTGTGGCATGTGGGATCCTCCTGGACCAGAGATCGAACTTGTATCCCCTGAATCGGCAGGTGGATTCTTATCCACTTTACTACCAAGGAAGTCCCATGAGACTCTTAATTATATAGCGCTGTGTACTTAATCAGAGAAGGCAATGGCAACCCACTCTAGTATTCTTGCCTGGAAATCCCAGGGATGGAGGAGCCTGGTGGGCTGCCATCTCTGGGGTTGCACCGAGTTCAACACAATGAAAGCAACTTAGCAGCAATAGCAGTGTGCTTAATTGCTCAGTGACACCCGACTCTTTTCAACCCCATGGACTGTAGTCCCCATGGACTGCAGTTCCTCTGTCCATGGAATTCTCCAGGCAAGATTACTGTAGCGGGTTGCCATTTCCTCCTCCATGGGATCCTCTTGACCAGCGGTTGAATGCAAGTCTCCTGCATCTCCTGCATTGGCAGGCGAATTCTTCTACACTGAGCTGCTTGTGAAGCTGAATTACATGGTTAGTCTTTCTCCAAAGGCCAAGTGAAAGTGAAAGTGAAGTTGCTCAGTCGTGTCCAACTCCTTGCGACTGCGTGGACTGTAGCCCACCAGGCTCTTCCTCCATGGGATTCTCCAGGCAAGAATACTAGAGTGGGTTGCCATTTGCTTCTCCAGAGAATCTTCCCAACCCAAGGATCGAACCCAGGTCTCCCGCAAAGGCCAAGAGGCAATTAAAACAGAAACATGAAAAAGAAAAAAATGTAATTATGCCAATAAAGATTTAGGCGCCAGGAAAGGAAGAACAAGCAACAGGTATTCAGCCTGGAAAGGGAGGAAGAGCGCCCAGTGGCAGAGCCCTCCCTGTGGCTTTCAGTCTGCCTGGGGTCTCCCTGGCAGCCAGAGAGAAGAAAGGGGCAGATCCTGCTGTGCTTTCCTCTTCAGAAAGGAAAGGACAGCTAAACATGTGATCTCAGTTAATCTTCAGAACAGTTCAGCAAACTTCCATCCAGTTTATGGATGAAGAAATGAAGTCTTCTCGAGTTTAAGGGACCTTAGAATCACACAGTTGTTGAGTGGCAGGGAGGGGATTTGAATTCACCTCTGTATTCTATGCTCTTGATCACAGGCTCCACATTTCTGAAGTGAAGGGGGCAAGCAGATAGTGATGTTGGTGTTATTTGATACTCTTAAGGGACCCATTCTGACCCTCTGGCCTGGATGGATGGTCCTTGCACCTGGATCTTTAGAGGAGCCGCTAAAACAAACCTCAGTGATCTGTAGCCACAGGTAAGTCAGTGATGCTCATAGGACCACAGGGAAAGGAGACCCTTCTTTCCCTTGCCCCCCACCCTTCCTGGGTTCCCAAGTTCTCATTCTACTTTTTCATAGGACCTTTCTGAGGCAAAGGTCCCGATGTTCATAATTCCACTGCCCTAGAGAGGATTTGGCTAGTTTTTCTTTGGGGAGGGGTGGATGGAGTCATTAAGGTCATTAAGGTCTACCTAGCTATAGGGCAAAGGACAGGTTCATCTGGATGAAAACTCCACTTGCTCAGTGAGTGACCTAGTTAAAGGAAACGCAGAAGTCTCTATCAGTCTCTTACCATTTTTCTGTGTGCAGCAAAGAGTTTTCCCTTCTGTGCAGGGGAAAGACTTGGCTGACTGAGGATGAGATCCTGGGACAGAGCCTCTCAAGGAGCTTTGAGAAAGAAAAGGGACCATGGGGGCAGGAAGGGTCCAGAGGAGAGAGTGGTCCTGGGACAGTAGGCACACACTCGTTAGTAGCTGGACTGGGAAGGGTCCCCTGCATCCAGGCTATGGTCTCTCTGGACCCTCCACTTTGACCTACCTGAGGTAGTAAGAAGACATGGGGAGCCGGAGAAGAGCAGGTTTACCATCCTTTGCTCTCTTGCTACTGGTGGGGACTCACCAACTTAGTGTGTCCTTTGCTGTCTCCACATCCTCCTGTTTTGCATCAGAGCATGTTTGGACCAGCCATTAGGTCAGGTCCTGTCTAACCCAGGAAGTAAGCTCACCATTGCCTGCTGCAAGGACATGGACAGGAGGGCAAAGGCGATGAGGCAGAACTGGAAAGGGAAAGAGAGGTGGAAACATGTTCCAGGAATTATTCTAAATAGCCAGATCACTGCCAATGCAGTGTACACTATTTGAAGAGCATGCAGGGAAAGCTATGAGCTGAAGGAGGCTCTGAGTTGTGTTAATGCTCCCTTTAGAAGTGTTATCAGCCAAACAGATGGTAGACGCCCAACAGAACTGGAAAAAATCAAGTATCCTTCATAGCTCACTTAAGGTGGCATCGAGGGTGGTTTTATTATTTATAGAGTCATGGAAGCAAGGTCTACTATACCACAGTGTGTTGTTATGTAATTCCTTTCTCCTCCTGAATGCAGCATTGGTACGCTCCATATGGTTATTACAGGTAGATTCGTTTACTCTGGGTATATATTTGTTTCTGGAGTAACTAGCTGTTGGCAACTCAAAGTGAAAATCAATTTGAAGCACTAAAGAAAGGTATGGGGAAGGAGAAGTTCCATTTAGACCTACAATAGATACCTTCAATTTGGATAGGCTCTCCTTTGTGGAACATTCAAAGGGATGTGAAATTGTGGAAGGAACTTCCTAGGGAACCTCCATCTAGGTGAGCCTCAGTGTATGAAAATCCAGACAAAGGAACATTTACTGCTTAGGCACAGTTGGAATGCTTGCTGGGATTTCAGAGGGATTTTTGCTTTATGAAAACGTCTCTAGAAACTAAAACTTCCCTAGTGCTGAAAAGTCACCGTGGATGTTGAAAACACACAAAGACAGCAGAGAAAATGAGGTTCGGGGTTAGGAACCTCTGAACTTTAAGACAACCAAAGAAGGGAGATAATGGGAAAAAATGGGGCTCTGTAATAGGATGTTAATGAACTTGTTTTGGGATCCCTTATTAAGCAATTATTTTTGGAAAATAACTGCTTTGCAATATTAAAAATGTAATATATATTCATAATTCTATTCAGATTTTCTAGAAGGGTCTAAAGTGAAAAGTATGCTTCTTTGGACCCTCTCCCTGTGAAGTTACTGTGATGAACGCTTATTGTTTATTTCTTATGCAGATGAAAGGATGTACATTGTTATCATTAAAAAAAATCACGTATGGGATCATTTTGTATGGGTCATTCTGCAAGTTACTTTTTCATTTTTTATTTTACCTTGAAGAACTTCCCGTATCTGTGTAAAGATCAACATTGGTCTCTACAATGACTGTACAATATTTCATTGTGTGGGTGGGTTATCATTTTTTTAACTCATTTTTGGATGACAAATATGTATACTGTTTCTTGGCTTTTTTCCATTACCAAAAACGCTTCCAGCAGCATTTTCTTTCATGTATCTTTGTTCACACCTATAAGTACAGTTAACAGTTATATCCATTCTATTAGGTATCGTTTATGTTGACCTTGAACAACTTTTCTTGCTGGTAGTGTACAAGTATGTTTCATTCTCTCTGCACCTTTTAATATTTGCCAAACTCACAGAAAAGAAGAATTCTTTTATTTATTCAGCCACTGAGAAATATTTTCTTGAGCACCTACTATGTGTCAAGGGTATGTTAGGATATGGGAAGCATGGAGGGCAAAAAGCAAAATGGCAGACCCTTTCCCAGTGGAGCTCCTGGTCCAGATGGGGAGACAAACATTCAGTAATCACATTGGGTTAAGTGTAAATTATCATCTTTTAAAGTGCAGTAAAAGAGAAACACATAATAGTTAGAAGAGCATGTAAAAGAGAGAGCTGACTTCATTAGGGGTTAGGCTGGGTGGCCAAGAGTAGCTTCCTCCAGGAAGGGACGACTGACCTGCGAAATGAGTACAGATTCACTAGGGGGAAGAGGGAAGGAGAGAGAAAGCATTGCAGAGAGAGGGAATACAGTATAGATGAAGTTCCTGACCAGGTGTGGAGAAGTCAGAAGGAAGAGGTGGGTTCAGGGCCAGACCACACATAACTTAGTCAGGGTTTACACCCTTTCCTAGGAGGAGGGGGAAAGCTTTGAAAAGGTTTAAACAGGGGAGATACATAATCAGATTTCTCTTCTGTAAAGATTGTTATGTTTGCTCTTAGAGGTAGACAATAGTAGAACATAACTCACACTACTGTAATTTTCACTTATGGTAAGTCTCCGATATACAAACAAGTTCGGTTCTGAGAATACTTTTGTAAGTCAAATTTGTTCAACAAAGTTAGCCTAGGTACCCAACCAACACAGTCTGCTATATAGTGGTGGTGCTGGTGGTGGTTTGGTTGCTCAGTTGTGTCCGACTCTTTGCGACCCCATGACTGTAGCCCACCAGGCTCCTCTGTCCATGGGATTCTTCAGGGAAGAATACTGGAGTAATTTGCCATTTCCTTCTCCACTAATATATAAACTGCAATAGGTTTATAATACTTTTCATGCAAATAATGCATAAAAACCAAACACAAAAAATAAAACATTTTTAATCTTCCTGTACAGCACCTTCAGAAGTACATTAGTATAGTACAATAGCTGGTATCCAGAGGCTGGCATCCAGTGAACAGGAAAGAAGAGATACTGACTTGAGGAGGGAGAATGCCATTTCCTTCTCCACTAATATATAAACTGCAATAGGTTTATAATACTTTTCATGCAAATAATGCATAAAAACCAAACACAAAAAATAAAACATTTTTAATCTTCCTGTACAGCACCTTCAGAAGTACATTAGTATAGTACAATAGCTGGTATCCAGAGGCTGGCATCCAGTGAACAGGAAAGAAGAGATACTGACTTGAGGAGGGAGAAGAGGTGGGAGATGGTAGAAGCTGAAGGATCGTCAGCAATAGGAGATGCAGCTACATCACTGCTGCTTTTACACTTGCTTTCAGACATACTGGGCTTGAAATAAATATATTGTATTACTTTACTCTATACAGTACTGAACAGTAGAGTACACAAAAGCCCAAGCCTTAGTAGAGGATACATACATGGGACAATGTAACCCAGACACATGAACTAACTTGATTGTACATGAAAAGCCATGCTTGCATCTTTGAAAGTTCACAACTTGAGGATCCTTATGTAGGGGGCTTACTGTATTTAATTCTGAGTGGGGTTGATCATTTATTCTTATGTGATTGATGGTCAATTGCATGATTTTCTTTGAATTGTTTGCTAATGGCCTTGACAACACTTTTCTATTGGTTTCCTCTTATGATTTATAGGAGCTCTTTGTATATAAAAACATAGGCTTTTTATTTGCAAAGATTTATAAATACTTCCCCAATTTTGTCTTTTGGCTATTTTACATGCTCTTTAATATATATATGGTCAGATTTAGCAGGATTTCCTTTATGGTTTCTCAATTTTGTGTCATGATTATAAAGGCCTTCTCTCCTCTAAGATTATCAATATTTCCTTATTTTTCTAGTGCTCATATGTTTTTACTTCTTACCTTTTAACTGATTTATCTGGGAGTTCTTTTAGAAGAAAGTAGGGAAAACCACTAGTCCATTCAGGTATGACCTAAATCAGATCCCTTATGACTATACAGTAGAAGTGACAAAGAGATTCAAGGGATTAGATCTGATAGAGTACCTGGTGAACTATGGACAGAGGTTCATAACACTGTACAGGAGGCAGTGATCAAGACCAT
>SJYX01010564.1:81277-110189 GCA_006410675.1 Oreotragus oreotragus | reverse complement strand
ACTTGCTCCTTGGAAGGAAGGTTATGACCAACCTAGATAGCATTTTCAAAAGCAGAGAAATTACCTTGCCAACAAAGGTCCATCTAGTCAAGGCTATGGTTTTTCCTGTGGTCATGTATGGATGTGAGAGTTGGACTGTGAAGAAGGTTGAGTGCCAAAGAATTGATGCTTTTGAACTGTGGTGTTGGAGAAGACTCTTGAGAGTCCCTTGGACTGCAAGGAGATCCAACCAGTTCATTCTGAAGGATATCAGCCCTGGGTGTTCTTTGGAAGGAATGATGCTAAAGCTGAAACTCCAGTACTTTGGCCACCTCATGCGAAGAGTTGACTCATTGGAAAAGACTCTGAAGCTGGGGGGGATTGAGGGCAGGAGGAGAAGGGGACGACCGAGGATGAGATGACTGGATGGCATCACCGGCTCAATGGACTTGAGTCTGAATGAACTCTGGGAGATGGTGATGGACAGGGAGGCCTGGCGTGCTGCGATTCATGGGGTCGCAGAGAGTTGGACACGACTGAGCGACTGAACTGCACTGAACTGATTCCTGCACAAATAGTCACTTAACAAATTATAGTAGCTTTGGGATATATCCTAGTGTCTGCTAGTATTCAACTTCCTTTCTACTTCCCTCACTGCCACACATGCTTTTCTTGTCGATACTGGCATGTTTTTTTGCAAGGCCTCAGTGGGAGAAATGAGCAGCCAATGTGACCTCCCTCACCAGTGTGAACGGGCCTGTCATTCATGGTCTCATCCTCTGTGTGACAGTCAGTGGCTGTTAAGAACCTTCTCTTGTTTGTAATGTGATCTGGTGCTCCCCACCTCTTGGTATCAGAATGCCACAAGGATGCCACTACCCTGGTGATCCATTGCTTAAGAATCCACCTGCCAGTGCAGGAACATGCGTTAGATCCCTGGTCCGTGAGGATTCCACATGCTGCAGGGCCACTAAGCCCGAGGGTCACCGCTATTGCGCCTGCACTCTAGAGCCCAAGCTCTGTAACAAGAGAAGCCAGTGCAACAAGAAGCCTGTGCCCCACGGCTAGTGAGTGGCCTCCACTCGCCACAGTTAGAGAAAGCCTGACACAGTGATGAAGACCCAGCACAGCCAAAAAAAAGTAGATAGATATATAGTAAAAAAGAACTGCCATTGGGTTGACAGTTCCTCCCCCATGTTTAATATCAATGGAACAGTCAGATTAAATTCTGTATCATCTGGAAAATGGGAAACACTGGCAAGTCTGAACTCTTATCTAAAGAAGCAAATATCATCAGTGGTAGCAAAACTCCCTCCGTAGATCAAAGAGGAGAAAAATACCACCCAGATAGGCTGGACTGCAGACCGGTCTCCCCTCCTCTTGTGCCCAAGCCTGGTTTCTCTCAGCCTGGTCTAGAGCACCTGCTTTTAAGTCTCCTTCAAAGACAGAGCATGGACTTAAGAGTCACGTCCAGGGGCAAACTTATCCACTTGCTCTGTAACCTTGGACCTCTTAACTTCTTAGAACTGCAGATCCTTCTCAGGACAGAGGAGATCCTGACGTTTGCTTTGAAGAGTTGCTCTCAGCCAGAAAGAGATCGTATCTGGATTGCACCTGGCACAGTGGAGCTGCTAATCAGAAACCATGGTTATTCAGCACATCGCACGTCTGCTTTATAAAAAAAGCCTGTCCTCATCATACTCAATCCTTCTGAATGTTGATGCAAATCAGACACCAGACTGGAGTTTTCAAGGCCACTCCAGTCATTACTGGGTCTTTTGTAGGTAGTATTTAATTAAAAGGTGGGGGAGGGGATTCTAAAACGTGAAAGCAGGCCGTGAAGAATCATCTTCCAAATATCAGGTTTTACCCCTGGCTCCCATCCCCACACTCCCAGGACTGTGCCAGGCAAGTGATAATGAAATAACACGCAGGCAGCCTGCAGCATCTCTCTTTAGTGGGGGCTCAATTAGCATGCAGAATTGATGCAGCCTGTACCTCTGGAATGAACTTTTACCCACTTCCTCGTTTCGAAAGTTTAATTAGCCAAAACCAAGCCAGTGGTCTGGCATAGATGAAAATGCTTTCAGGATAAAAATATCAATTACCCTGAAAGTTTTATGATAAGTCAGGAAATGACGTGAACGAACAACAACAAAAAAGTGAACTAACAATAACAAAACAAAACCCAAAGTCCACAGCCTATTCTCTTGACCACTCTCCTTCTAAAAAAAAGAAAAAGCAAAACAAAAGAAAAAATATCAGGTCTGGGTCAAAAGGAATGTCTCTCAAGTGATGGGGCTTTCCAGGTGGTTTGTGAAGCGTGTTCTCTAAAAAGTCCTCAGTACTTTCAAACATCAGACCTGACGGAGGTTTTAATTACCATGGCATTTCATTAACAGAGAAGGTGACCAGGCAGTCAGGTCAAGGGTAGATAATGTAACTTTGACAGGAATATAGAAATGCAGGATTGGCTTTAGTCAGATGGTCGCCCTTAGATTTGAGAGGCTGAAGACCTTCCATGCTAAGGGTCGGACATGACTGAGCGACTTCCCTTTCACTTTTCACTTTCATGCATTGGAGAAGGAAATGGCAACCCACTCCAGTGTTCTTGCCTGGAGAATCCCAGGGACAGGGGAGCCTGGTGGGCTGACGTCTCTGGAGTCGCACAGAGTCGGACACGACTGAAGTGACTTAGCAGCAGCAGCAGACCTTCATTAGGTGGTAAATACCAAGTGATGGGGGTTTATGATGGGGATTCAGTGATATGGTTAGAGGGGTAGCAGGTGGTGTGGTCTGGGGAAACGCAGAGCAGACTTGGAGGGCAGTACCATCAGGGGAGACTTCAGGTGGAGGTCAGGCCAGGCTCTCCTTACTTCCCCACCACTCAGCTCAGTAATGAAGGGTGTGGATTCCAGGCCCACTGCAAGGAAGCAGCAGAATGGTTAGGGTGTGTGCAGCCCAGTGCCCTCTCTGATCTTCCAGCGTAAGAACCCTGGATGCAGGTCCAGGGCTCGGGAGCTGTGTCTCATCTTCCTCTGTGTGGTCTGCCTCCTGTTCCCTTGCGTCCTCTGTGTCTGCCTCACCTGGTCCCTGCTCACCTTTCCAGCTTTGTCTCCCTGTCTCATACATTCATCCCCAGTGTCCTATCCCCAGTGATCCTCCTGGCTTACTCTTGCTTGTTCCTCAGAACTGAACCTAAGCAGCATTTTCTTCAGGAAGTTTCCCTGTATTTCTACCTGGCTGAGTCTCTCAAGGCTGGGTGAGAGGACTGGAATGGCTGTGTATCTTTCCCACCATAGTTCTGTCCCAGCGCTGTAACTAGGGGCTGGTTTGTTGCATGTCTCCCTGGGTGTGAACACCTGCTCTTGCATTGCTGGGATGGCACACCTGACATGGTGCTGAGCACTAGAAGGGGCTTCTTGTACAGTGGACTTCCCAGGAAACAGACTCTGGATGGAATTTAGTGGTCAAAAAGGATTTTTAGGGGGTGTCCTTAGGAAGTGCCTCTGTGGTTGGAAGGGGGAAGGAAGCAGAAAGTGATCTGTTTTCACCAAAATTATAGAAACAGAAACCTGATTGAAATAAAAGGTGCTTTAAAAAATTAAACAGTCAATTAATTTTAAAATTAATTTCATTGAAATATAATTGATTTACAGAGTTGTGTTAGTTTCAAGTTAGTTATACAGATCTAGTTACATATAAATCTATTCTTTTTCAGATTCTTTTTATTATTGATTATTATAAGATATTCAATATAGTTCCCTGTACTATATAGTAGGACCTTTTCAGTTCTCTGTTTTATATATAGAAGTGAGTATATGTTGATGCCAAGCTCACAGCCCATCCCTCCCCAGCTGCTTGACAATCTTAAGTCTTTTCTCTATGTCTGTGAGTCTGTTTCTGTTTTATGGGTAAGTTCATTTGGGTCATATTTTAGATCTCACATTTAAGTGATGTCATACAGTATTTGTCTTTGTCTGACTTCAGGTAATGTGATAATCTCTAGGTCCATTCATGTTGCTGTAAATGACGTTAGTTTGTTCTTTTTAATGACTGTTGTATTCTGCTGTCTATATGTACCACACCTTCTTTACTATTCATCAGCCGACGGACGCTTAGGTTGCTTCCATGTCTTGGCTATTGTAAATAGTGCTGCTATAAACACTGGGATACATATATCTTTTCAAATAGGGTTTAATAAAGGTGTTTATCTGGGATTAGTTAGGACTGTAGCCTGGAAGACCCAGACTTAAGAAGCACTTGTACGTGTTTCACTGGACTACAACAAGGGGGAGGCTTATAAAGGCAAAACCTCCAGGTGACACTGGTTACCTGAGTTGTTTATCAAGAACTGCAGTTGGAGCTGACAAGAAGTAAGGGAGCTTGTTAAGTAAGGATTGGTGGGTGTCTGAAATGGCGGCATGGTTACCAGGGGAGATTTTGAGACCATAAGATTGCAGCTGGTGATGCTGTTCTGAATATGGCTGGTAGTGTCCTTGGACCTGGTATAGTTCAAAGAGAACTACAGTTCAAAGAGAGTTCAAGTTATCAGGTGGTCAGAGACCTGTCTGAGATCACTTGAACTGTGATCCATCCATTATAATTTTAATTTGTCGTTAGCTGGGAGGCAGGCCTGACAACAGCCCTTCCTAGCTGTGTGGGGAATGCTGGGGCTGAAATAAACCCTTAGAGATGTACCTCCGTGGCCTGACTTTGTACCCTCACCTCTGTCAGTCCTTGGATGAGGGCCACTCTGAGAAGGGGGTAACCTGAGATGAGGGGTCTGGGTGGTGAACCTGGAGGGGCAGAGAGCTGTTTGGCCTGCTGACAGCACCCCAGCAGCTGGAGGTCCCCATTCAAGCGGGATCTGGTTGTCATGTCCCCCTGTTCACACAGAGCCTGAGAATATCAGAATGAATTAATGCACAGACAAGTCTGGCAAGCCAGCTATCTGGGGATCCTCAGCTAGACCCTCTCCTCTGCAGACATTCTCTGTGGTCATTCATTTTTATCCCACAAACATCCAGGCACCAATTAAGGTCGGGCCCCGCTTTGTGTACTGGGACCAGTGGGGAACTAGACAGACATAGTCTCTGCTGTTCAGGAGCCTAGGTTCTAGTGGGGAGACCAACAATAAACACATCAGTGTATACATACAGTAAGTCCCTTACATGCAAACCTTCAAGTTGTGAACTTTCAAAGATGTGAATGTGCCCCTGTATGCTGGCTGTTATACTCTACTACTGTACTTTTCAAGGCATGAAACTGTAAGATTAAAAATATTTTCTTTATTTTTTTAAGGTATTATTTGTTTGAAAAGTATTATAAGTCTCTTATGATACAGTACTATATAGCTGATTGTGTTACCTGGGTACCTAGGCTAACTTTGTTGGAAGCATGTTAGTCACTCAGTTGTGCCCAACTCTTTGCAGTCCCATAGACTGCAGCCCACCATGCTCCTCTGTCCATGGGAGTTTTCCAGGCTAAAATACTGGAGCGGGTTGCCATTTCCTTCTCCAGGGGATCTTCCCAACTCAGGTATCAGACATAGGTCTCCTGCACTGCAGGCAGATTTTTTACCAACTGAGCTATGAGGGAACTTTGTTGGACTTATGAACAAATTGGATTTAAGAATGCAGTGTTGGAATGGAGCTCGTTCATATGTACAGGACTTACTCTAATGCAGTTTCCCTGCTTCACTGAAGTTCAGCAGAAAATAAAGAGGTGATATGAGCATGTCAGGGAGTAGGATGAGAGCGTTGACTCTTCTAGATGGGTGTTTGAAAAGTCACCCATGAGGAAGTGACATTTGACTTGCCACTTGAGGGTGAGGAGGATTTGACCAGGAACATTTTCAACAGAGGCAGGAGCAAGTGCTAAGGCCCTGAGAAAGAAAGAAGGCTCATTAGTCTGGAGAGCAGAAGATAGGATCAGACAGGAAGGCAGACACCAGTCTTTGTTTCTATGGCAGGAATGATAAGAAGTTTTTAGAGTGTGTAAAGCAGGTAGTGTGAATTTATCTGATTTATATTTTGAATAGGTCATTTCCCTGCTATTAGAGTATAAATTAGAAGCATGCAGATTGGTCAAGAGGGAACACTAGGCAAGAGGTGACTTGGGTCCCTGCAGGGGATGGAGACAGTGGACAGAGGGGATGTGAGGAGGGCATCGGTTGGCCCTGCCCATGGACTGAATGCATCCTGTGAAGGGCATGGGAAGGTGGGGAATGTCTGGAGCTGGGTGTCAGCCCCTGGATGTTCGGGGGGCCGCTTCCTGAAGTGATGTGGGTCTGTCCCTCCCTCCTTTTCTCCGTTGTTCTTTTCCTGTCTTATATCCCATTTCCTTGCAGAGTTTTTTACTAAGAAGATAAACCAAGTCACTCATACTAATTGTTACCTAATGCAGTCCATGTGCCTGACACACAGTGAGGCCAAACGACCCAAAATGTCAGAGTTTGGAGCAGAGAAAGATTCATTGCAGGGCCATGGGAGGAAAAAGGGTAGCTCATACCTCTAAACTCCCAAACTCCTTGAAGGGTTTCAGCAAAGCACTTTTAAAGGCAGGCTCAGGGAGAGGTGTGGCTAGTTATTGCAAACTTCTTTGTGCAGGAATCCTTTGTTCTTACAGGTGCTCGGGTAGGTCAGGTTACAATGCTGCTATAAATCTCCAGCTATATAAATGGAAAAGTAAAGGCCAGAGACTTGAGATGGGCTATCCTGTATATTTCAGGCTATAGGCAAGATTCTTTTTTTTAATGTCTATTTTTGGCCATGCCACATGGCTTGGGAGATCTGAGTTCCCCAACCAGGAATTGAACCCAGGTCCTTGGCAGTCAAAGTGCAGTGTCCTAACCACTAGGCAACCAGGGAATTACCTGGGCAACATTCTTAACTTGAAGCAAAAGCAATGGAACACAAAGGTTAAAGTAAAAGAAATAGATCTAATATGAAGTCACATTTGTTCTTCCCTATTACATGTTTTGACCGACTGACAAGTGATTTCTCCTGAAACTCCATCTACAGTGGTGGAATTTGTGCAAAACACTGGTTTCCCAGTCCTTTTTTTTTTTTCTTTACAAGCTTGTGCTTTCACTACATTTTATCTTCTGTCTGTGTGGAAATAAAAATAAAGCAGATAAATGCCTAAGAGATGAGAATCTAAAGTCAATTTCATGGAAAGTTCTGAATAGGTGAGCTGTAAAAAGGAAGATTCAGGTAAAGAATATTTAGCATTTCATAGCCTCTCCAGTGATGGGGATGTTGGCAGATGCTATTTCTGAGTTTCCCAGTCTGAGGGCCCATGTCTGAAAAGGATTGGCTGACAGAATAGTCTGGGGGCAGTCAGGAGGTCTGGTCATCTGTGGAGTTGGTAGAGATCACTGCTGGGGACCAGTGGATGCGTGATTCCCCTGTCTGCCCTTCTGCCCCTCAACAGCACAGTGAGTTTCCTATCAGGGTAGGTGATGTATAATGTTTCTCGGGGCCATGGATGCTCCATGGCGCTAATCTCTAGAGCATCCAGAGTGGACTTGGGGGCCAGAGCCAAAATATGGAGGAGTCAAGGTTATAACTATAGCAGTGCCGCTGAGAAATCTCACCCGAGGAGTGATTTGAGGATAAGCATGGAATACTTGAGTAGTTAGGATGTGGCTGGACCAAATGGACTGAGCCGCAGGCAGGCTGGGAGTATCAGAGCTGAGAGTATGTTTGCAAAGTGTGTGACCCTGGGAGAGGTGGAAATGGGCTTTCAAGGAGAATGCAGACAGGACAACAAAGAAAGCTCTAGGTCTTTCAACAAATAAAGAAGTGAGGCCAGATGGGCTGCTCTAGCTATGGAATATTTAGGAAGAGCTCTGTGGGATGGAAGGTGGGCTTAAAGGTCTGAGAGATCCCAACAGGATCTCCCAGTGATATGATTGAGCTTCAGAAAGAGAGGGTGGTGCACCTGACGGTGGGAGAGCCACCTTGCTTTCTGAGTCTGGGAGCCAGTGTGGAGCACCCCCACCCCCACCTGCTGCTGCAGAAGGCATGCGGTGTGGGTTCAACCTTCATTCTCAGGGCCTGAGACTGACCCAGCCTGTGGCTGGCATGAGCCTGTGGCTGAACAGTCCTGCAGTGAGAAAGAACCTTCTTTAAGTGGTCACTATAAGGAGGCCATTATTGTCGGCATGTATCAGGTAGTAGTGGCTACAGGATTAGAGCACAGCTGACTTGGAAGAGCTGCTCAAACTTGGGCAAGACAAGGAATCTTGTGGAGCTTTTATTTCTTTGTCAGAAAAACAGGATAATGATTGCAGCTTCCTTTCAAGTTGTTACATGGATTCAATGAGTTGATATTTGCTAAGCACTTAGAACAACTTCTGACACATAGTAAACACTCAATAGATGTTATCTCTTATCATCATTGCCACTTATTGAGTATGGACCATGCCAAGAGCCACGCTAGGTGATAATACACACAGAATTATTTCAGCCTCACAATAATCCTGAATGTGATCATCCCATTCTATACAAGAGGAATCTGAATTGCAATTATGTAATGCTTATGAGAGTTGGACTATGAAGAAAGCTGAGTGCCGAAGAATTGATGCTTTTGAACTGTGGTGTTGGAGAAGACTCTTGAGAGTCCCTTGCACTGCAAGGAAATCCAACCAGTCCATTCTGAAGGAGATCAATCCTGGGTGTTCATTGGAAGGACTGATGCTAAAGCTGAAACGCCAATACTTTGGCTACCTCATGCAAAGAACCAACTCATTGGAAAAGACCCTGACGCTGGGAGGGATTAGGGGCAGGAGGAGAAGGGGACGGCAGAGGATGAGATGGCTGGATGGCATCACTGACTCGATGGACATGAGTCTGAGTGAACTCCGGGAGTTGGTGATGGACAGGGAGGCCTGGCGTGCTGTGATTCATGGGGTCGCAAAGAGTTGGACACGACTGAGTGACTGAACTGAACTGAACTGAATGCTTTGGGATCAGAAGGCCGTAAATAACAGTTACCCTATTATCTGGTAACTGAAAAGGTGTGTAGGAAATAGGGTTAATATCATTTGGAGTTCATAAGAATTATTATTTCAGGGTTTAATACTAGGCTCAGAAAATGTCTTTGATGCCTATTACTGGAGCAGGTGCCAACCCCAGGGTGACCTGGTCTTCAGGTGGTGGGCAGGTGGGGTACTTGCTGCTGGTGAGGGAATCTATGGGACTGCAGGGAACAGCATGGAGTTGGAGCCAAAGACAGGTCTTGACCTTAGTGGGAGAAAAGTGAGCTCAAGCCAACTCAGAAAATTAAGACTGCCGTTTTTCCGCCGAAGGATCTTTTAATTAAAAACACTATGGCATCACTGAGAATTGGGGATATGCTAAGTTTGTCCTGTAAAGGATAAACGGTGTAGCTCGGCTGGCTGCCAGGGTCCACCATGTGCTTCTTCCCAGGTCTGGGAGCCTTGGCAGGCTCACATGCAGGCTCTGCAAGGCTTGGCTCCAGACTTTGGCTGTCTCCCTGCTAACCAGGCTGTGCAGCTGCCACACATGAGGTTTTAGTTAAAGCGTAACTGGCGAGAAAGAGGTGGACTCAGCTCATAAACTTTTATTTAAAGGAGATTGAAGACTGCTCAGATGACTGTTTTGTAGCCCAGAAATCTGCATGTAGCATTGGAATGGTGCTTCCTGCAAACACAACCATTTACAGATTGCCCTTTACATCCTGCTTAATGCTAGGTGTTCTGTAGAAACCACCTCTGCTCCTTACCCAGATGAGCAAGGTCAACTTCACTTGGGAGGACTTGAAGGCTCAGAGAGGCTCCGGAAGTTTGCCAAGACCCCATTGTAAGAAGCTGCCAGGCTGGAATGTCATCACCAGGACTCAAATTTGTCTAGACTCCTATCATTTTCAAAGTTTACTGACAGCGCATCTCTCATTTTGATCAAACTTGGTTCAGATGAGACTGGGATGTCCCTTTTGTGAAATTTCCAATCATAAAGTGAGCTGATCTGAACTGCAGCACAGAAGGATCCTTTTTAAAGAAATGACAGGGGAGATAGTGGGGGTCAGAGGAGAGATACATTAGGAGCTTGGGATTAACATACACACATTATATACATGGGCTCCCCTGGTGGCTCAGAGGTAAAGAATGCACCTGCAATGCAGGAGATGCAAGAGACGTGAGTTCCATTCCTGGGTCAGGAAGATCCCCTGGAGAAGGGAATGGCTACCTACTCCAGTATTCTCGCCTGGAGAATCCCACGGACAGAGGAGCCTGGCGGGCTATAGTCCCTAGGGTCACACAGATTTGGACACTACTGAAGTGACTTAGCACACATACACTGCTATACACAAAACAGATAATCAACAAGGACCTACTGTATAGCACAGGGAACTATGCTCAAAATCTAGTAATAAACTATAATGAAAAAAATCTGAAAAAGAATATATATGTGCATATATGTATAACTGAATTACTTTACTGAAATTACATTGTAGATTAGTAACGCTTCAACTAGTAAAAGAGCAAAAATAAAGATATGACAGATCACAGGTTTATAACGGATGTTTACAAACTGGGATATGGGTGGACAGGCCCTGTGAAACCTTCCATCGAGTTTTCATTTAACATGCTCTGATGATTCACTATGATGTAGATTTGATGAACTGAGCTCCTTTTCTGAAAGAGAATTACTAAATTTAGGCAACATTCCACAACTTCTGTCATCTGCTCCCTCTGCGTTTCCAGCTTTAAGATGTTGCATTGGTCCAAATGTTTGTGTCCCTCACAAATTTGTATGTTGAAAGCCCAGCCCTCACAGTGATGCTGTTGGGAAGTGGGGCCCTTGGGAGAGAGCTTAGTAGAATTAATGACCTTATAAAAATGGCCTGAAAAAGTTCCCTTTTTCTCTTGTCCACCATGAGCGGTTATAGAGAGAAGATGGCCAACTATAAACCAGGAAGACTTCATTAAACATGAAATCTGCCAGAAACTTCCCAGCCTCTAGAACTGTGAGAAACAAATTCTCTTTGTCTCTAAGTCATTTACTCTATGGTATTCTGTTTACAGTAGCTCAAACAGACTAAGACAGGTGCCCTAGCAGAACCCAGTCATTGGTGCACTCTGAACTTTTCTCACATGCCTTTCCCCATGACTTCCTGTAACATCCTTCCCCTCGGATGTTCTAGTTTACTGACATCCAACCTCCTAGCAGAAGCTTGACTTTCTTTCATCAGCCAGATAAATACAGGATGCTAGTTATATCTGAATTTCAGATAAACAATGAATACCTTTTTTGAATATAAATGTGTCCCAAACATTCTGTATCCTGTATTTTTAAAAATTAATTTATTTTTAACTGAAGTATAATTGCTTTACAGAATTTTGTTGTTTTCTGTCAAACCTCAACATGAATCAGCCATAGGTATGCATATATCCCCTCCCTTTTGAACCTCCCTCCCATCTCCCTCCCCATCCTACCCCTCTAGGTTGATACAGAGTCCCTGTTTGAGTTTCCTGAGCCATACAACAAATTCCCATTGGCCATCTATTTTACATATGCTAATGTAAGTTTCCATGTTACTCTTTCCATACATCTCACCCTCTCCTCCCCTCTCCCCATGTCCATAACTCTATTCTCTGTGTTTGTTTCTCCATTGCTGCCCTGTAGATAAATTCTTCAGTACCAGTTTTCTAGATTCTAACACATGTGTTAGAATACAATATTTATCTTTCTCTTTCTGACTTACTTCACTCTGTGTAATAGTCTCTAGGCTCATCCACCTCATTAGAACTGACAAATGTGTTCCTTTTTACGGCTGAGTAATGTTCCATTGTGTGGATGTACCACAACTTCATCCACTCATCTGTTGATGGGCATCTTGGTTGTTTCCACATTCTAGCTGTTGTAAACAGTGCTGCAATGGACCATGGGATACATGTGCCTTTTTCAATTTTGGTTTCCTCAGGCTATATCCCATTGCTGGGTCATATGGTGGTTTTATTCCTAGTTTTTAAAGGAATCTCCAAGCCGTCTTCCATTTTGGCTGTATCAATTTATGTTCCCACTAACAGTGAACGAGCGTTTCCTTTTCTCCTCACCCTCTCCAGCATTTATTGTTTGTAGTCTTTTTGATGATGGCCGTTCTGACTGGTGATTGTGGTTTTGATTTGCATTTCTCTAATAATGAGTGATGCTGAGCATCTTTTTATGTGTCTGTTAGCCATTTGTATGTCTTCTTTGGAGAAAATGTCTGTTTAGGTCTTTTCCCCACTTTTTGATTGGGTTGCTTGTTCTTCTGCTATTGAGTTGTATGAGCTGCTTGTATACTTTGGAAATTAATCCTTTATCAGTTGTTTCATTTGCTATTATTTTCTTCTATTCTGAGGGTTGTCTGTTCACTTTTGGAGCAGGAAATGGCAACCCACTCCAGTGTTCTTGCCTGGAGAGTCCTGTGGATGGAGGAGCCTGGTGTGCTGCTGTCCATGGGGTCGCAAAGAGTCGGACAGGACTGAAGCAACTTAGCATACATGCATGCATTGGCGAAGGAAATGTCAACCCACTCCAATATTCTTGCCTGGAGAATCCCAGGGATGGAGGAACCTGGTAGGCTGCCATCTACGGGATTGCACAGAGACGGACATGACTGAAGTGACTTAGCAGCAGCAGTGGCTGTTCACCTTGCTTATAGTTTCCTTTGCTGTGCGAAAGCTTGTAAGTTTAATCAGGTCCACTTGTTTACTTTTGTTTTATTTCCATTACTCTAGGAGGTGGGTCAAAGAGGATCATGCTTTGATTTATATCATGGAGTGTTCTGCCTATGTTTCCTTTATAGTTTCTGGTCTTACATTTAGTTCTTTAATCCATTTTGAGTTTATCTTTGTGTATGGTGTTAGGAAGTGTTCTAATTCCAGTCTTTGACATGTAACTGTCCGTTTCCCAGCATCATTTATTGAAGAGGCTGTCCTGTATTTTTGTTTGCTAATTCTGGTCACCTTGCTACGGGCTCTTTGGCCTCTTACTCTTAGAGCACTGAGCTGTCTGAAGGACTCTGTCCTGTGCTGGGTTACTGTTTGTCTTCTCTCTGTCAGTAGCTCATCAGCATTCAGAGACTGGGAACTAGCTTCTGTGTGGGACTCTTCACAAGGTCTGGTGCATAATACATGCTCAGAAAATTTTAAAGGAGTGAATCAGTCTCCTCATTGTTTCATAGTGTTTACACTGTAGCCTGAGTTGGACGGGAGTCTTCTGAGTGGACATTTGCATCCTAAGGTTTGGGTGGTTGGGGTGGGCACAGAATGGAGTTTAGGAAATGCTCTGTTTACTTCTATTTTCAGGAACACACCACATATTCAATATCCATTCTTAAAATGCTGATTTTTGGAGTGGTTTGTATCACTCTCCTTTGTCCCCAGCCCCAAAAACAAAACAAAGTAAAGCAAAGCCAAGCAAACAACAAGAACAAAAAAATTACAAAACTCAAAACAAAATGAAAATGAAACTAAACCAAACCAAACCAAAGTCACCCTCTGGGAAGGCTCTTCTGGTGGGTACTGTTGGGTCCTGGCATGTTTTTGGCATGTGTTTGGGACAATATGGTTCAGAGAGCCTGAGTTTAGTTTGTACCCACTTCTCTACTCAAGTTTATCATTCTGTAAAATGGGTAGAGGAAGGACAACCCACAGTATAGGACTTTTCAGAGTTAGGGAAGGCTTATTTATTTAAAATTTTGAAACTCAGGACTGATCATCATTCCCCTCAACAGACAGGACCAAGGCTTATTGCATTGTTTTGAAGAAAACATTTGTTAAACAAATTGAGTATAAACAAGATTATAGTGGTGTCCTTAATCTATTGAAAAGATTTTTTTTTTTTTTTGCATTTAATCAAATTTACACTACTAATGTGGAATGTGTTTTATTCAATAAAGCTGGATCAGCCAATGTCTCTTTGGTAAGACATTGCCAGAGGCAAGGCCAGGAGGTAATGTGGGTGCATGGAGCAATTAAGCACACTTTTACATGATCAGCATGCAGGCCGACTTCTCCTCTTCAAAGACTGAACAGTGAGCATGGAGTGTCTTAGACCTTTGGTGGGAGAAGTTGGAAGTTCATCCAGTTCCCCTTTGTGCAAGACTGGTCCATGCCAACATCTTGGACTGGTGTGGAGTATACCATTCTGCAGGTAACTGGTCCAAGGTGAGACAGCTCCCATGACAAGAAAGATCTGTTCTCTCCTGAGTTCCAGTGCCCATCCAGGTGCTCTTTGTGGCTACACACCACACACAGCAAGTCTATTCTCTCTGGCCAAGACAGCCCCTTGAGAGCTGTCAGCTGCTCTCATGGGCCATATGAACCTTTCATGAGTAGCCAAGCCTGAGATGGTTCTGAGGTAGTGAAGTTTATAGAGAGGAGGGCTGTTCCATTTTTATTCTTCTTCATCTCCACAGATGTTATGAAAGGAATGTGGGACTATTAGGTGGGAAGAGCTTCTTTTATGTGAATTTTTCCTGATCCAGTACCATTTGTGTTTGAAAGAGAGGATTTCATAGGCTGTTTAGGGTAGAGATTGGGAGTAAGATGTGGTTAGTAACTAAAGATGGTTGATAAACTCTCTTTCATAAGGTTGAATTTGACCATAAAAAAAGCACACTTTAAAGCTGAGATTTATGTTTTATTTGGTACACTTAAGCCCAGGAGAAGGCAATGGCACCCCACCCCAGTACTCTTGCCTGGAAAATCCCATGGATGGAGGAGCCTGGTGGGCTGCAGTCCATGGGGTCGCTAAGAGTCGGACACGACTGAGCAACTTCACTTTCACTTTTCTCTTTCATGCACTGGAGAAGGAAATGGCAGCCCACTCCAGTGTTCTTGCCTGGAGAATCCCAGGGACGGGGGAGCCTGGTGGGCTGCCGTCCATGGGGTCGCACAGAGTCAGACACGACGGAAGCGACTTAGTAGCAGCAGCAGCAAGCCCAGGATAAAACCTCTTAGAGAGCTCTGATGGACTGTTTTGAAGAAGTAAGGGAGGAGCCAGGGTATAGAGGAGCTTTGTTTTCTTTTTTCAGATAAAAGCCCAAGCAACTGAAAGTCAAGATTGTTGTTGTTGAGTCACTATATGGCGTCTGACTCTTTGCAGCCCCACGGACTGCAGCATACCAGGCTCCTCTGTCCTCCACAGTCTCCCAGTTTGCTCAAACTCATGTCCATTGAGCTGTTGATGCTATCCAACCATCTCATCCTCTGTCACCCCCTTATCTTCTGCCTTCAGTCTTACCCAGCATCAAGATCATTTCCAATGAGCTGGCTCTTCACATCATGTGACCAAAGTATTGGAGCTTTGGCAACAGTCCTTTCAATAAATATTCAGGGTGGATTTCCTATAGGATTGACTGCTGTGATCTCCTTGCTTTCCAAGGGACTTTCAAGAGTCTTCTCCAGCACCACAATTCAAAAGCATCAACTCTGGTGTTCAACCTTCTTTATGGCCCAACTCTCACATCTGTACATGACTATTGGAAAAACCATAGTTTTCACTAGATGGACCTTTGCTATCAAAGTGACCACGTTCTCTGCTTTTTAATATGCTGTCTAGGTTGGTCATAACTTTTCTTCCAAGGAGCAAGCATCTTTTAATTTCATGGCTTCAGTCACCATCTGCAGTGATTTTGGAGCCCAAGAAAATAAAATCTATCACTGCTTCCACTTTTTGCCTTTCCATTTGCCATGAAATAATGGGATCAGATGCCATGATCTTAGTGTTCTGAATGTTGAGTTGTAAGCCAGCTTTTTCACTCTCCTCTTTCACCCATCAAGAGGCTCTTTAGTTCCTCTTCACTTTCTGCCATTAGAGTGATATCATCTGCCTATCTGAGGTTGTTGATATTTCTCCCAGCCGTCTTGATTCCTGTTTATGAATCATCCAGACTGACATTTTGCATGATGTACTGTGCATATAAGTTAAATAAGCAAGGTGACAATATACAGCCTTCATGTGCTCCTTTCTCAATATGGAACCATTCAGTTGTTCCATGTCCAGTTCTAACTGTGGCTTCTTGACCTTCATACAGGTTTCTTAGGAAACAGAGATGGTAGTTTGATATTCCCATCTCTTGAAGACATTTCCATAGTTTGTTGTGATCCACACAGTCAAAGGCTTTTGCATAGTCAATGAAGCAGAAGTAGATTTTTATTTTGGAATTCCCTTGCTTTCTCCATGATCCAACAAATATTGGCAATTTTTTCTGGTTCCTCTACCTCTTCAAAACCCAGCTTGTACATATGTAATTTCTTGGTTCAGGTACTGTTGAAGCCTAGCTTGGTGTGCAGTCCACTGGGTCATAAAGAGTCCAACATGACTGGGTGACTGAACAACAACAAGGATTTGTTGAAGGATTTTGAGTTTTACCTTGCTTGCATGTGAAATGAGTATAATTGTATGGTAGTTTGAACTATTTTTGGCACTGCCCTTCTTTGGCACAGAAATGAAAACTGATCTTTTCCAGTCCAGTGGCCACTGTGAGTTTTCCAAATTTGCTGAAATATTGAGTGCAGCACTTTAACAGCATCATCTTTCAGGATTTGAAATAGTTCAGCTGGAATTCCAACACTTCCACTAGTTTTGTTCATAGTAATGCTTCCTAAGTCCCACTTAACTTTACATTCCAGGATGTCTGACTCTAGGTGAGTGACCATACCACTGTGGTTATCCAGGTCATTGAGAGCTTTTTTGTATAGTTCTGTGTATTCTTGCCATCTCTTCTTAATCTCTTCTGCTTCTGTTAGGTCCTTGCTGTTTATCATGTCTGTACTTGCATGAAATGTTCCCTTGGCATCTCCAGTTTTCTTGAAGAGATAGCTGGTCTTTCCCAGTCTATTGTTTTCCTCTATTTCATTTAAGAAGGCCTTCTTATCTCTTCTTTGAGAGAAGAGGTCTATCTATTCTCTGAAACTCTGCATTCAGTTAGTTAATCAGTCATGTGTGATTTTTTTGTGACTCCATGGAGTTGCTGCCAGTCTCCTCTGTCCATGAGATTCTCCAGGAAAGCCATTCTCCAGGGTAGCCATTCTCTTATCCAGGGGTTCTTCCCAACCCAGGGACTGAACCTGGGTCTTCTGCATTGTAGGCAGATTCTTTACTGTCTGAGGGGTATAGCTTCCCCTTTCTCTCTTGCTTTTCACTTCTCTTCTTTGCTCAATTATTTGTAAAGCCTCCTCATGCAACCACTCTGCCTTCTTGCATTTCTTTTTCTTTGGGATGGTTTTGGTCACTGCCTCCTGTACAGTATACAAAATGCTCTCTATAGTTCTTTAGGCACTTTGTCCACCAGATCTAGTTCCATTGAGTTACACAAGTCCTTTCCCCATGCCAAGGCAGTGATCCATGAAGGGGATCAAAACATTACTGCTAATTAAAGAAAAAGAGACATCCAAGCTTAATGAATTTAGTGAAGGAAAAGGCAACCCACTTCAGTATTCTTGCCTGAAGAATCTCATGGACAGAGGAGCCTGGTAGGCTACAGTCCATGGTGTCTCAAAGAGTTGGACACAACTGAGAGACATCCCTTTTTTCACAAGAAAGAGCGACTTCTTTCTTGTGTATGGGAAGATGCAAGAGTCTGGGCTCATTGAAAACATTCTTTGATATGCATCTTAACTATCTAGGGCCCTTTTTTTCTCCATCCTGAATCCCCTCATGGTGCACCTTTGGGTGCGGGTGCAGTGGCTGATGGCTTGATGGGTGTAATATCTTTTGTTTACTGATATTCCTTGACATTCATTGTACACAGGATGCACACAGCCACAAGTACAGAGGAGGTGCTGGGAAAGGAGAATTCCTCTGAACAATACAGAAAGAGAAGACTGAAATCCAGGAAGAAGGAGCCTGGGAAGCAGGGATTCCTATGGGAATCTCCCTGGGGTGAGAAGCCAAGAGAGGGACTTTGAGAACCAAAACGACAAAGGAAAAACTTAGAGCTGTTTGCTGTTCAGGATGTCATGTAAAGTATACATACATAAGTAGCTCAGGAGCTGCTTTTGAATGAAGAGATACTTGGTGGGGAACATCTGGGTTGTGATAGGATCAGCCCAAGAAAAGCAAATGTGGGTGTGTTGGGACAGGATATGGGGTTTAAAGAGAAAGAGGTCCCTCAACCAATAATTCCAAACTGCCATAAAAAGTGACAGTTTCAACTAATTGGCCTGAGGCAGTGGTGATCAGGGCCGATGATGAAAAACAAAAGCTTCTGGCTGTTGTAATTAGTGTTGCAGTAAATATTGGGGTGCATACATCTTTTGGAATTATGGTTTTCTCTTGGTATATGCCCAGGAGTGGGATTGCTGGGTCATATGCAGCAGAAAATAGCACATTATAAAGTCACTATATTCCAATTAAAAAAAGCAACAACAAAACACCCCCAAACAAAAGGTCTACTCATCAGCAACATGTGAGGCTACCACTAACTAGTAGGTAAATATTGAAATATCAGGGAGTTTGTTATCAGGGACCAGAAAGGTAGTGTCCTGGTGGGGGAGTTATTTAGATGCTGAAATTCTGGGGGGTAGACCTGTTTCAGCCACCCCTCTTGTAAGAACATCTGGTCATTGTGTAGTGCAAGAGTTCTAGTCCTGGTCTAGCTCTGCATTCCTGACCTGGAGATTAGCATGGCAGTCCCCACCACTGGTACTGTCTGGGGAAGTTCCTCTCCTGGGCCTTGTTGCTTAGGAGATCCTTTAAGTGAAGTAAGGGAAGAGATATACTGGATTATATTGTACCTTCTTCAACAGATGTTGTAAAAAGCTGTTATTATTATTTCTTTTCATTTTCTTCCTTTGTCCCTTAATTTTGTGACCCTGGACCAAATTGCTTAACTTTTCTGTTTTGTTTATTTCCCCATCAGTTAGAAATGTTAATTCCTATCTCTTAGGGTTGTGGAGAATTTAGGTAAAACTGGGACAATGATGTCAAGAAGATACACTCAGCATCTGGTGCAAAAAAGATGTTTAACAACAGTGAGTCTTTTTTTTTTTCTTCTTCCTTAAAGGTTATGATGGGTTCATTCCCTCCCTCTCATGAATTTCATGTTTGTTTACAGCTTCCTTTTCTCCCCTGACTCAGGAAGGAGAGGGTGGGAAGTTAGTCATCATGTTGTAGAAAAGACAACCCTCAGAAAGGGAGAAAATATTTTCAAATGAAGAAAATGACAAAGGGTTAATCTCCAAAATATAAGAGCAGCTCATGCACCTCAATATAAAAAAATAAACAACAAGCAAACAGCCCAATTAAAAAATGGGCAGAAGACCTTAACAGACATTTCTCCAAAGAAGACATACAAATGGCTAACAAACATGTAAAAAAAAAATACTCAACATCACTCATTATTAGAGAAGTGCCAATCAAAACCACAATGAGGTATCACTTCACACCAGTCAGAATGGCCATCATCAAAAAATCTACAAACAATAAATGCTGGAAGAGGGTGTGAAGAAAAGGGAACCCTCCTGCACCATTGGTGGCAATGTAAATTGATACAGCCACTATGGATAAAAATGTGGAGATGTCTCAAAAACTAGGAGCAAAATTACCGTATGACCCAGCAATCCACTACTGGGCATATACCCTCCTGAGAAACCATAATTGAAAAAGACACATGTACTCCAATGTTTATTGCAGCACTGTTTACAATAACAGGACATGGAAGCAACACAGATGTGCATCAACAGATGAATGAATAAGAAGTTGTGGTAGGTATATACAATGGAATATTACTCAGCCAGAAAAAGGAATGTATTTGAGTCAGTTCTAGTGAGGTGGATGAACCTAGAGCCTGTTATACAGAGTGATATAAGTCAGAAAGAGAAAAAAAACTCCAAATATCATATATTAATGTGTATACATGGAATCTAGAAAGATAGTACTGATGATTCTATTTGCAGGGAAAGAATAGAGAACAAACTTTTGGAGAGGGTGGGAATCAGATGTGTATAAGAGACAGAACCAATACAGTACTGTAAAGTAAAATAAAGTAAAAAAAAAATAAAATTAAAAAAAAAAATAAGGAAATTAAAAAATAGATAAATAAAAGTAACAGACAAAGATACATGAACCCCAGTGTTCATTGCAGCCCTATTACTATAGCTAGGACCTGAAAGCAGCCCAAACGTACATTGACAGAAGTTTCTAACTGCTTTAAAGCTGGGAGGTCCAACCTGGTAACTTGGTTCCCCTTCTTTGTGGGTGGCAAACTCCACCCCCTCAAAAAACCCTGCTAGAAGCTGAATCTTAGCAGATCATGGTTCTTCAACCCTTTTACTCCTTTGTCCTCTTGAAGGAGAACAGCTCTTGTTAAAGGATTCTGGTTGCCTTGCTTGGCATTTACTGCCCTCCTTGTTATTTTCAAAATCAAGCAATTTTTCAACTGTGAGCACGCATGCAGATCATTCTAAACAGAAGCCTGTCATATGCTTTATATTCATGGAAACTTCAGAGAAATTGTTTAAAAGCCAAGCCATCTTGGAGTAATTTGCATTTTAATTAATACTTCAAATAAGTTGCCCTTTAGAAAAGAATTTCTGTTTTTGGCTTTGGGAATCTTTAAGAGCAAAGACCAGGTATGAAAGTGCCTGCTCCAGCAGGCCTGTGGCTGCCTCAGGCCCCTGCTTTGTCTGCCTGGGACTATTGTGATGCTGGGAGAGAGCCATGAGATATGGAAAGGACCCTGAGATCTGGTGGTCTGCCAACTGCTTTTTTGCAGGAGCTGAAAATCCTTATTTAGTTCCTTTCTTAAAAGAATAATGTGTTAGAGTTGCTGTCTAATTGAAAACAATTAGAATTGTCAAGGAGAATAGAGGTCATGAATAAAAAAAACAGCCAGCAAAATTTCTCAAACTGTTATTTGAAGGTGGCTTGATGATTTTATTACTTTTCATAATCCTTCAGGACTTTCTATAAATGCATGTATACACATAGTGAAGAACATATATAGAGCTTTATGATTTTGTTTTTATATAAATGGGGTAGATTTGTTTTTCAACTTGTGCATATTGATCTGGAATTTGCTTTGTTTTTTTAAACTCAGGTGTTGGCAAACTATGGCCTCTGGGCCAAATCTGGCCCCAAACTTGTTTTTATAAATAAAGTTTTATTGGAACATAGCCATGCTTTTTATTTGCTATTGTCGTGAGCTGCTTTTGCACAACTGTGGCAGAATTGAGTAGTCATAACAGAGTCAGAATGGCCTGCAAAGACTGAAATATTTACCATCTAACCCTCTATAGAAAAGTTTGCTAATCCTTGTTTTAAAATAATTTGTTTTCACTGGAGAAGGAAATGGCAACCCACTCCAGTGTTCTTGCCTGGAGAATCCCAGGGATGTTGGAGAAGACTCTTGAGAGTCCCTTGGACTGCAAGGATGTCCAGCCAGTCCATCCTAAAGGAAATCAGTCTTGAACATTCACTGGAAGAACTGATGCTGAAGCTGAAACTCCAATACTTCGCCCACGTGATGCAAAGAACTGACTCATTGGAAAAGACCCTGATGCTGGGAAAGATTGAAGGCAGGACGAAGAGGGGACAACAGAGGAGGAGATGGTTGGATGGCATCACCAACTCGATGGACATGAGTTTGAGTAAGCTCCAGGAGCTGGTGATGAACAGGGAAGCCTGTTGTGCTGTAGTCTATGGGGTGGCAAAGAGTCTCACACAACTGAGTGACTGAAATGAATGAACTGAATGAACTGAACTGATGTGTTATCATTTAGTGACACCGGAATCAATAGTATATGCTGAAAGAAGAAATAGACTGAGTTCTCTCTCTGTCATCCTTAAAGTTTTTATTGTTTCTTAAACAAAAGGTGTCAGTTAGTCTCTCAGAGAAGGCCATGGGACTCCACTCCAGTACTCTTGCCTGGAAAATCCCAGGGACGGCGGAGCCTGGTGGGCTGCAGTCCATGGGGTCGCTGTGACTCAGGGACTTCACTTTCACTTTTCACTTTCATGCACTGGAGAAGGAAATGGCAACCCACTCCAGTGTTCTTGCCTGGAGAATCCCAGGGATGGCAGAGCCTGGTGGGCTGCCGTCTATGGGGTCACACAGAGTCGGACACGACTGAAGCGACTTAGCAGTAGCAGCAGCAGCAAGTTAGTCTCTGCTGAAATGAAAAAATTTCCAGGCACTTTCTAGCTGCTGGGAAATGATGATAGGAATGAAGTCTTATGAGCTCCCATACTGTCAGGTCTAAGACTGCAGAGGAAGCAATAACTTCACAGAATAAGTATAGGGCAAATTAGCTCTAATTAGCCTCATGTCCCCATAACATAGTGATTCAGGCATTCTGAATCACCCTTTCCACATCTTTGAAAAAGGTAGAGCTAAAACTCTAGTCCTCCAAAACATTGTTATTTATGACCTGAGAATACATTCCAGGATGCTACACCAATAACATTTACCACATTACCAAAACATCCTAGACAGGGAATGAGCTCAGAAAATAACTTTCCAGTGTATTGAATCCATTTCCTGGATTCACATAAGAGAAGTCATCACTTTTTTTCCTCCCCATGGGATTATTTGCTACTATAACTCTTTCTCCCAGGATGCTGTTGATTATCTGAGTTCAAGGTTCGAGTTTCATTTATCTTTGCCTCTCTTTCAAAAGCATCCTACTTCCTAGTGTAAATCTGTGGATCTAGTATTTAATAAAGGTTCAAATTGAATAAAATAAGACTCACTGAGATAAAATTTTCCTCCTATGTCTCAAAATTGAAGAGCACAAATATTAAGGAAAAATAAATTTGCTGATTTTGCTATTACTGCAGTATTTTATTTCATGGGCAAGTTACTTAAACTCTGTTTCAGTTGCTTTTTCTGAAAAATACAAATTGTTTGCATATCTAAGTGCTAAAATTATTGAAATCATTAGATAACCTAGTATATGCAAAATGTATAGAAGAGTGACTGGCATCTGATGAACAATAAAGGTAAGCTACTGCTTTTTTATAACTATTGCTTTAAAGAAAGTTGTGACTACTAGTGAGTAAGATGATAATAAAGAACAGCCAGACAAAAGAAGGGAGAAAATTGGAAATCAAAGAAGAGAAGTAGAGGAGAATGCAAAGACAGAAACAAAAAGAGGAGCCCAGATCCAGGCTATTTCATTCCCCATGCAAGAGTCCGAATCTCAAAGATGTTTCAAGAAAATGTTCTGACCTTTTGGAATTCCTGGGGCAAAGAGATTCACATAAAACCTGGTGCACTGGGACAACCCAGAGGGATGGTACAGGGAAGGAGAGGGAGGGGCATTCAGGATGGGGAACACATGTATACCTGTGGCGGATTCATGATGATGTATGGCAAAACCAATACAATATTGTAAAGTAATTAATCTCCAGTTAAACTAAATTTTAAAAAATGAAAATGCTCAGTAAACAAAACAAAACAAAACAAAACAAAACACTGTGTGGCTACTGGGTTATGTTTCATTCTTCCTCTGCTCTTAAAAATAGTCACATGGAAGAGTTTAATGTCACTGTCTCATTTAAACTCCCACATGCAATCTGTTTTTGTATTTAAAAAGCAGTGCGTCAGTTATGTGCCCCACGGACCTTCAAAAAGAAAACAGATGGTTCTGTATATAAAACTGAAGATGAAAACATAAGAAATTGGTGTTTTTTCAAAACAGAGTCGAATATATTGGGCAATTAAAAAAGATTTTGAATAGGTTATTAGGTAAGACCTATTAAGTTTTAATAGGCTTAATATGATCAGTAAAAATAAGTAATTATTCTGTATACAACACAGTATTGTAAATCAATTATATATCAAAAAAGAATATTTTCTTAAAGAAAAAAGAAATAATCTTGTGGAAAAGATTGAGTAGCAGCTTAACGGTCTTATTTTTTTAAAAGGTTTGGTACCAATTGTTTTCATTTTCACTCAAAAAACTTTTAGTAAAACATGGATTTAAGGAAGGCTTGAGGGACTGTATCACAAGAGAATATCAAATGTTTCTCATAAGTCAACAAATGTGATACTCTCTCAGGTTAAATTATTTAATTTATCAAACAAACATGCAAGAAGCAATCATGATGTTTCTAGTGCATGTTTTTCAAATGTATCTTTCTTTATTACCTATTCTGAAGCAATCATAGCTAATGTCAGAACCATAATAGTTCTGGTTATAGACCATTAGTTTTTGCAGATTCAAAGAATACCTCATAAGAACTGAGTTGCCAAAGTGTGGCTTAGTTATTCACAATGCATGAAAGTTAGTGTTTGGGGAAATATGTCAAAAACTGTTTCTTTTAGGTTGATGTTGTTGGGGTAGAATTACTTGGGCACGCCTATCATTTCACTGGTCCTCATTTAGAAATAGACAGAAAGAAGCAGAGACAAAGGGGCAAGAGAGATAGCATCATAGAAGCAGAGATCGGCGGGAAAATGGAAAGACAGAAAGGAAGAGGGAGACAGAAACACGGGAGAGAGAAATGGAGGCAGGAGGGGGAGGCTGTCCTGCGCGCCTGGGGCACCAGCTCCGGTAGGCTCTGGCTGTTTCTCATTTCTGTGAGATCTCTGTATCCATACCAGAATGCTTTTCATTATTTGTGCTGGTTTGAATGGTTAAATACCCTTTCAAGGAAAGACTTTTGACTGGAACAGTTATCAAATGTTTTCCTAATTGCTACTTGGGGAAATTGTCCAAATCTTAAAAGTATTAATTACTTAAGAAGATAATGATGTGGAATTTAATATTATACACACACATATATACTCAAGACACATATATAGTATATATAATTTTAAAATATTATATCTAATTATATAAAATGTGAATATTACATATATATTTGCACACACACATATATATATACATATACATATTTCCCCTTTAAGAAGCAGAAAACATTACTGCAAGAATATCGGATCTCAAGCTCACACCATGGAAATCAACTATTCACAAGCTGAAAAACTTCAGTCCCAAAATGCTAGGTGTTAACACTAAGTGCCTCTGGCTTAATTTATTCTAATAGTTCTCTATCTCCTAAAAGCCTGAAACATAAAAACATGTGGCCCTAAGGATTAGTGTGATTGAAAAGGACTGTGAATGGGCATATAAATTTATATCTTTCTCCTTAATAGCTTTTAAAACATGACACTAGTTCTAATTTTGTTTATTGATAGTAGCAATAAATATCTGTACCCAGGGTATGCATAATTCATTTGTCAGGTATTGGCCCTAAAACCACAGGTAACACAATTAATAAGTCAATTTATGATAAACATAAATATTTTTCTCCTAGTTGACTTCATGAAATTTCTGTGTCCAAGAAGGATAATGAAGTCATTCATTAACTCAGTTATTCAATAAACATTTGTTGAATGCTATATGCATCAGGGCTGAGTATTCTGTTTAGCATAAGAAATAAAAAGAAAATTAAGTGACTGAATCACTTTGTAGTACAGCAGTAACACAACATTATAAATCAGCTATACTTCAATAAAGTAAACTTTTTTAAAAAGAAAATCAAAAGTTGATAATATTGAGAAAGTTTCAAATTAATGACTTTGGTGTTCTGCCTCCAGATATTAGATATTGATTCTATCACAGGTAAACAGAAGGTGACCTCACCAAAAACAAGACAAAAAATATTGTTTGTATACATTTCATCATACATTCTTTGCCACCTATTCTATGTCTATGAATCTTGATGGTCCTGTGCGAAATATTTTTTAAATCTTTATTTTCATAAAGCATGGAACAAAGTTTCATATTCAATTTTTATAGTGAAAATGGAAAAATGTGAGTTAGGTCATTTACATAAATACTGTTTTTAGGGAGAGCGATTCAACATTTTTGTATTACCGTGCACTTCCTGTTGTGAAATTATCCAGATGAAAAAGACTAACTCCTGGTTGTCAATGAGTTTATAATCTGTTACAGGAGGAAGATGCTGTGATCAGAGCACAATGCAGCGAATAACAAGTGGCTGAAAAACGTGTAAACAAACTGCTCTGGAAACTCGTTAGTTAGTTAGTTAAGCTGCTCAGTCGTGTCCGACTTTTTGTGACCCCATGGACTGTAGCCCACCAGTCTCCTCCATCCATGGGATTCTCCAGGTAAGAATATTGGAGTGGGTTGCCATTTCCTTCTCCAGGGAAACTTCCCGACCCAGTGATCGAACCCAGGTCTCCTGTATTAGAGGCAGATGTGTTAACCTCTGAGCCACCAGGGAAGCCCATACTACACTTGATCTAGGCCAAAAGGATGAGAAGCGAAACTCAGAGGGAGCATAAATCATTTTGGATGGTCAAGGAAAACTAGGCATTTAGTATTTAGATTCGCTCTAGTGGGAGAGGAGAATTTCAACTGATAGAGATATGAATACAAAATATTCTAGTCAAAGGGATGACACATAGAAATGGAGGGGAGAACAGTTCCAGTTTGACTGCAGACCAGCAATAATAGTTACTATGGAGAATTTTAAGAACTAGAAATTTAAACTTGAAACTTCAGACCTTTGGAGTCAGTAGGGATTTTGGATTGGGAAAAGGCAAATAGTGTTCAGGTGTATTGGTATTAGCTTGGAGAGGAGTTCTTGCTTTCACTTTTGTCATGCCTTGAATGGAGATATAAAAGGCATGCTGCCAGAAGAGGAAAGTAAGGTTCTAGAGGTTAACAACCTGTGGCTGGCTACAAAAGCAATTAATAGCAATTTGAAATACCACCCAACCCTCAGAGTTTAGTGATATGTACACTGGTACACCCAGTCCATATCAAGCCATTATGAGGCCAAGCTGGAAGATGCAGTGTCTCTATTTTACTGATAAAAATTTTAAGACGAACAGAGGTCACACTACTAGCTCTGCTCATTCAAGTAAGCAGGACAGATGGGAAAAGAACCTGTACTCAGGAGCCCTCCAGACAACTCATTTTCACATTGTCCCAAAGTGAGCTAGATAATCAGACTCCCTTGATATCCTTCCAAAGCTGANATTTTAAAACGAACAGAGGTCAAACTACTAGCTCTGCTCATTCAAGTAAGCAGGACAGATGGGAAAAGAACCTGTACTCAGGAGCCCTCCAGACAACTCATTTTCACATTGTCCCAAAGTGAGCTAGATAATCATACTCCCTTGATATCCTTCCAAAGCTGAAGAAATATCAAAATTTGAGAAGAAGGCACTGCCAACCTAAAGCTGCCCTATTTTGGGGCTCTTTCCCCTAACCTTTATAAAAATAATTCAAATTTATGGTTGTTCTTTTTTCCCCAAACTTACAATTGTTCTGCAGGAGCTTGTCCAGGGAATCACGCCACTGCAGGGCCTCGTCCAGCGAGGGTCTAAATTAAGCATTAGGAAAGAAAAGGGAGACAGAAAAAGTTGCATTAGAAGAAAGTTAACCACATACACCAACAATGACTTGGACCTGCTTTTGTTTGAAATATTATAGGTGATGACATTCTCAGAAAAAGAGAGGTTACAGTTGTTTTGTTCTGATCAAGTGAGTTTGATGAGCTGGGTTTGATTTCCTATATCTATCTTGCACATTTTCATCTTTGTTGAACAATTTGGTTAGGGTTGTCCCTTTTCAAAATCAGCATGTATTTGTCATGAAGCTGTGTGTTGATATTCTTGGGTATTCTATGACAGTGTCTCCAATTGTGGTCTTTTCTTTCCAAGTGTAACTTAATAAAATCCAATTTTCCTACTATGGGTCTTGAACTCATGTTCCCTTCTTCATCAGGGCTAAACTTTAAACACAAATTTAATCCACAGAGAGCACTTTTATTCTGATCATTGCAGGATTTATTCATTTCACACATGCCTTTTCTCCCTGGCTTATAAGGAAATCTGCTTATTAAAGCTACAGAACTCCCAGTGGGAGATTATATGCTGACAGGCAAGATTTTAGAATCCAATAAAAAATAGATAAACCGAATCTCAAATAATACAAACAAATCATCTGTACAAACTAAAGCATGAATTTAAGAAGAAATTTGTACTGCATATTTATAACCAGGGACCCATGAGACTCAGCCTTAGCCTGAGGTCACTCAAAGAGCATTTCTTTCACATTGACAGCCAATTGCCATCTCTATGGGGCTGATGGAAGATGCAAGGTGTGAAGCTGCCTCCTGGGGGGAATAGTACCATAGCAGGTCTACACTGAAAAAATCTGGAATTAAAAAAAAATGTGGGGGGTACTTCTCTGGTGGTCCAGTGATTAAGACTCTGTGCTTCCAGTGCAGGGAATGCAGTTCGATCCCTAGCCAGGGGATGGGGTTCGATCCCTACTAAGGTCCCATATGCCGCATATCATGGGCAAAATTTTTCTTAAAACCCAGGTGCATTTTCCTGCCCAAACAGAATAAGATTTTTTTTTTTTATTTAAGATTTACTCTTTCTGGGAAGAAAAGTGGTGAGACTGTGAATCAGTTCAGTTCAGTCGTTCAGTCGTGTCTGACTCTTTGTGACCCCATGAACCGTAGCACACCAGGCTTCCATGTCTATCACCAACTCCCAGAGTCCACCCAAACTCATATCCATCGAGTCAGTGATGCCATCCAACCATCTCATCCTCTGTTGTCCCCTTCTCCTCCTGCCCCCAATTCCTCCCAGCATCAGAGTCTTTTCCAATGAGTCAACTAGTCACATGAGGTGGACAAAGTATTGGAGTTTCAGCTTCAGCATCAGTCCTTCCATTGAACACCCAGGTTTGATCTCCTTTAGGATGGACCAGTTGGACCTCCTTGCAGTTCAAGGGACTCTCAAGAGTCTTCTCCAACACCACAGTTCAAAAGCATCAATTCTTTGGTGCTCAGCCTTCTTCACAGTCCAACTCTCACATCCATACATGAGGCAAAGTAATGTCTCTGCTTTTGAATATGCTATCTAGGTTGGTCATAACTTTTCTTCCAAGGAGTAAGCGTCTTTTAATTTCATGGCTGCA
>SJYX01010564.1:51194-80903 GCA_006410675.1 Oreotragus oreotragus | reverse complement strand
AGTGGGCATGGAGTTTCTGTCTGTGGATGTGGAGGAGAGGAGGAAACCAGTCCAAATGAAAGATAAACATTTATAAAGATGCTTAACTGTTTTATAATAGCCAGTGTAAATGCCACTTGGTCCAGGAAGTGATGATCTCAACTGGAAGAGCTCTCTCCCTCTACTGAACTCTTATCATGTTTACTTTTTGAATCTCCTGCAAGGCAATGATACTGCCTAGATGAGCATACTCACTGCCTAGATGCCATAGCTTGTCAGTCACAGAGAGATTATTCCATTCTCCTTGTCTGATGGTGCATTCCCTGAAGCATTAATCTACCCTGCAATACACATGTCAGATTAATGCATAAATTAATAATGGTTCAGTTTGCCCAAGTTTAGTCTAGTTTATGAAAGCTACAAATTACCCGTGGAGAAGGCAATGGCACCCCACTCCAGTACTCTTGCTTGGAAAATCCCATGGATGGAGGAGCCTGGTAGGCTGCATTCCCTGGGGTCGCTGAGGGTCGGACACGACTGAGCAACCTCACTTTCACTTTTCACTTTCATGCATTGGAGAAGGAAATGGCAACTCACTCCAGTGTTGTTGCCTGGAGAATCCCAGGGGCGGGGGAGCCTGGTGGGCTGCCATCTATGGGGTCACACAGAGTCAGACACGACTGACGTGACTTAGCAGCAGCACAGATTACCCAAAAACTTAGAGTACCAGTATTTTAGCCCCATGAATCGTGACTATAGCTATAAGCAACTCTGGCACTTCCTTAACTAGAACCATGGGAGAATATTTTATCCTCTCTAAGCACTGATGGTTTTCTTTTTTATTTTCTCCATAAAAAAAAATCTACATAGTCTCTGGCACATATTTAAACTTGCTTGATAATGTTCTTGCTCTTGACAAGAAAAATGAAATCCAGGTTATTTATTGGCATTCTCCCTTCTTTCCTGCAATATGTCTGCTCATGTCCAGCCACAAGTTCATAGACATTTATTGAGGTTTCACCCCAGGACCAGCAGTGACCTGAGCACTGTGGATGGGGATACAAATAAACACACCTGCCACTTTTTGATGTCTATTCATGGGTCAGACAGTGTGCATCCATCTTTAATCCTCACAACAAAGCTCACTTTGCAGTTTACCAGGCTGGAGTATGTGTAGGACCACACTTTCTAATTGTTCTCCCCTATGCACAGTCTAGGGACTTTTACATGTACAGGTCATTCTAGAGTTATAAAGTGGTAAAGCAATAACAAAAAAGTAGGTAAAAATTAGTGACCTTGACAGAGAGAAGAGGAACATCTAGAATATAAATTAAACTATAAAAATATCTACATCATCTCCTGAGCATTTTGCAATTGATTATTTCATGAGCCATGGCTAAGAGTTATCGTAAACTATATTTTCATGGTTTCATGACATGTTTATTGTTTATTATGAGGACCTATAGTGGAGTCTTAGGGAATGCTCACATATACAGGGAGGGCAAAAGAGGGAGCCCTTAGAGAGAGAGAGGGCAGGGGGAGAATTTAAAGTTTGAAGTTAAGGAGAAGAGATTTAAGATGGCCAACTGGTGAGCAAAGTCATATTCAGCCCACAAGTCAAGAGTTAGCCCTTAGTGATAACAGTTTCAGTGAAGTAGTAAAGTTTAGACCTGATAAAGGGAGTTAAAGAGGAAATGGAAAGCAGTGATTTTCCATTCCTGGAGTTATCCAATGAAAGCAAAAGGAAGGGATAGGAATAGAAGAGGTGAAGAGCTTGTGGCTGGGGGTGGCAGGGTGCACATTTTTCAGAGTGGAGCATGGGACTTGTTTGTTCTGGTGGAAAACAGTCCAGAGGGGGGGAAAGCAGTCAGTACTAAAATGGTAACAGAAGCTAGCCTTGGGCAGGAGGGATATGGGCAACTTTTTTTCTATTTTTTCCAATGGTTCAATTTTTTATTTTTCTAATGAGAGGAATGAAATTATATTTAAAAAAGAGAAAATGCTTTTTTTTTAAGTGACTGCTTTTTTTTTTTAAAGATGAGAGGAGTTAAAAATACCTTCCATCCGGAGAAAGTCTATTTTCTCCTCTGAGATTTATTTTCTTCTCCTTGAGAAGAACGTGGGTAAAAAGAAAAAAATACAGAGAATCTTGAAAGTGAGGAGAACAGAGATCAGTTGAGCTCATGCAGAACACAGTCTTCTCCTGCTAGTTAAAAGGCATGGAAATGTGCCAAATATAAGGTACTGAAAGGGGTTTAGGAGTTTGGCAGAAGATGGGAAAGCTTTGTAGTGGTCACTGTTAAAAATTCAGTAAGAGACACACAAATATTCTCTAGGGATAAGGATTTTTCCAAAACAATTCAAACTTCTGGAAGAAAAAGGGGGCTGGAAGACAAGAGAAGACAATAATCCAGTAAACGTCAGCTTCAGGTTTTCTTCCAAAACTGCTTCTCCCTGAATCCCTGTTCAGCCAAATAATTCAAGTATCTATGTGGGATATTAAAGCCGAGAATCAAAGCAGAAAATGTAGCACTATATTTATTTTTTAAAAGTTAATTCCAACAGATCAATAACCTCCACATTGTTTATTTCGAAACAGACTTTTTGATCTTCTGCTATAATGAAATATGGTTCTTATTCTCTCCCAGTGCCTGGTGCCTGCTCTCCACATTAAATTAACTTCCCTTTTTCTAAATGCAGAAAATTCAATTATGCCTCACTTCCGGTTTGGGATCACTTTGAAGTAATAAAAGGAGGAGAGTGGAAATATCCACTTAGATTGATGAAAAAAAATTTAAAAGGAAGAACCCATCTCTCTAGCTCCCAACCAATCCAGCTACATTAGTGTAAAGGTCATTTGGAGAAAAGACTGGCCAATTTATACANCACTTTGAAGTAATAAAAGGAGGAGAGTGGAAATATCCACTTAGATTGATGAAAAAAAATTTAAAAGGAAGAACCCATCTCTCTAGCTCCCAACCAATCCAGCTACATTAGTGTAAAGGTCATTTGGAGAAAAGACTGGCCAATTTATACAAATGTTAAATTTTAAAAGAAATGGAGGTTCAAAGGCATTCCTCTATTTTTACCACACTTCTGTGATCTCTGCAAAGCTTTTAGGTAGTAGAGTGAAGGGTCTTGAATACATTTAGCTCTTCTTCTCACTTTCCTTTCTTGATTTTAGGGGTATCATTGTTTTAAAGAAAAGATGGAGTGTACTTGTCTAGTCAGTCATTGGCTGTGTAGTTAGTGGACCACCAGTAAACATTGTGAATACTGTGAGTAGTGATATTAAGTTACAGTAATGTCAATGAAATTGTGGATTAGGTTCACTGCCATAACATCTTGACTCTTTGGAGTTATAGTTTCCCTCCATGCCTAAATATGTGGGAGTGGTGGGGGAGGACTGCAGAAGTCCTACAGAAATATTAATTTTATGGACTATTTTATGGACTAGGGAAGAGCTGTTTGATGTGCTTTAAATAGTTGCATCTGGTCAAGTATTCATTCCTGCACCAAGGAACAGTCTTTATTTCCTCTGTGGGACCTTGAAAGGACAATGAGTTGGAGAAGAAACTATCAGACTTAATTGTCTGCCTTGATGCCAGCCTCATCTTGAGGGAACTGTTCCCACTTATATCTCCCTGCTGAGGAAGCAGTCTTGGATATTTCCTGAGCAGGTGAGCATCCGGTCATCATAATTAATTGGATCAAGAGTGCTCACCTCACCCAAGGACAGCAAGTGAACAGGTATTTTTAACCATACTTTTGTGTCAGAAGTAACCGATGAGGTGACTGGTGTCATTTTATAAGATATGGCCCATCTCTCTAACAATGTCCCAAGATGGGGTCTTATCTTTTTTGTTTAAGCATCCTGCCAGTAAGCAATATTATGCTCCACATACAGGAGAGTGTAAAAAAAAAAAAAAAAAAATTTTCCTGTTTATCAATACAAACCAACTCTCTGAGGACTCATGTTCCTTGGTGAGTCACTGGAGGGAGTAGTTCTACAGAGGGATGGTTCTCTCCACTTGAAGAATAGCCATCCTCCAGAGGTAGAGAGTGGAATCCATAATCATGACTCACTTCTGGGTCTTGGCTGGCCTCTCCGGCTTCTCATTGTATGGAATGACAAGGTCAACAGCAGATTCCGGCTTCTGGAGGAGAATTCCCAACTTGATCTTAATCTCCTTGGCCCTGAAAAAAGAGGCATATGAGGGGAAAAGGACACTGCATGAGCATAGAGATCTACAAAAGAGATTTCTTTCCATGTCAGAGAAACAAAAATGAAGAAAAAACCATTTCACTGTGGTGGTGGAAAGAATATTAAAATAGAAATTGGGATACATAAGTTCTAATAACACTTACCAAGCTCTTAATATATCCCTGGATAACACGTGTAATTTCATTTTAATCTCAATTGTTTCATATGCACTTTTTCACATTATATATAGCAGATACTATAGTATTCCCACTTTACAGATGAAGAAACTAATGACAGAGAATTCGAATAACTTAAGATAACCCAGCCAGTATGTGATAGAAATGGACCTGACCCTAAGCTGTCTGATTTTAAATTCACAAGTGCAACTCACTGTATTGCCTACAGTCTTCTGAGGGCTCTGGTTCTAGCTCCGCCACTAATTCGACATGTAACATCTGGAAAAAGGTAATCTTTTTTTTTTTCTAATTGCCAGACCTCAGTTCCCTCATCTGTAAAATGATAGTTAACCTAGCTGTTTCCTTTAACCATTTCCAGCTATAAAGTTAAATTATTCTGCTTTATGATTAATTCTCTATAAAATGTTCTTTTATATGCATTTGATTTTTTGCACCCCCTTGCCCATTGGTCCACAGTGGTTCTTGTAGCAGTATCCTCTTTGCAGTAAGCCCTCAGTAGATGAGTATTAACTATCAATAGACTGTAACAGCATTATACTACTTCTTTCTGTCTTCAACATTTTAGTGAATATATGTGATCAGAAGTCTGGGCACTTCTCCATCCTAAGATACAACTCTTTTTATGCCCAGTTTCAAAACTACCTTCCTAAATTATTCATTATTTTCTCAGAAGTCTGAATTCATAAAGCACCAAGCAGATCTTAAAAATTAATCCATATGACAAGCCATTGTATATTGAGAGACCCAAAAAGCTGTCCTTTCACTGCCACCTTAGCACTTCATTCATGCTTTTAAGATATGATTTATCATATTGCAGGACTTCCTGGTGGCTCACTGGTGAAGAATTTGCCTGCTGGTATAGGAAATGCAGACTTGATCCCTGTCTGGGAAGATCGCCTGGAGAAGGAAATGGCAAGTGACTTCAGTATTCTTGTCTGGGAAAATCCTGTGGACAAGAGGAACATGGCAGGCTACAGTACACGAGACTGCAAAGAGATACGCATGACTTAGCGACTGAACAGTTATCCTATTGCATTGTGGTTACTGACTTGTGTGTCTGTTTCCCAAGCTGGATATAAGACCTCTTTGCAGGAGGGAATTGAGTCTTAAATACCTTTTAACTCCTGTGTACAGCATGAAGCTTGGCAGCATAGTCAACTTTCAAAAATATTTGCCTAAGTGAACTAAAAATATCTTGATGTTTGTTCCTTACAAATTTGCTAACATTTATCTCCCAGTCAATGCTGATCATTATCAAAGTTCTCAGAGAGCTGTCATGTTGAGGTCTGATAGAATCATGTTACTATAAACATACTTGCTTCATTGATTCACATGAAGATGATGCTGAGGCAATTAAAAAATATAAAATACATGAGATTAGCAATTATGGACACTACGGAGAAAAATGAAATATACTGTATAACTTTATAAAATCGTAGATATTCAATCATATCATAGGTTCCTTTAGTATAGGAAATGTGATTTTGGAATTATTGGTCACTTTCACAGTGTCTTTCCAAATAGGAAAAAGAGTACGTCAAGGCTGTATATTGTCACTCTGCTTATTTAACTTATATGCAGAGTACATCATGGGAAATGGTGGGCTGGAAGAAGCACAAGCTGGAATCAAGATTGCCAGGAGAAATATAAATAACCTCAGATATGCAGATGACACCACCTTTATGGCAGAAAGTGAAGAGGAACTAAAAAGCCTCTTGATGAAAGTGAAAGTGGAGAGTGAAAAAGTTGGCTTAAAGCCCAACGTTCAGAAAACGAAGATCATGGCATCTGGTCCCATCACTTCATGGGAAATGGATGGGGAAACAGTCGAAACAGTGTCAGACTTTATTTTGAGGGGCTCTAAAATCACTGCAGATGGTGATTGCAGCCATAAAATTAAAAGACGCTTACTCCTTGGAAGGGAAGTTATGACCAACCTAGATAGCATATTCAAAAGCAGAGACATTACTTTGCCAACAAAGGTCTGTCTAGTCAAGGCTATGGTTTTTCCTGTGGTCATGTATGGATGTGAGAGTTGGACTGTGAAGAAGGCTGAGCGTCAAAGAATTGATGCTTTTGAACTGTGGTGTTGAAGACTCTTGAGAGTTCCTTGGACTGCAAGGAGATCCAACCAGTCCATTCTGAAGGAGATCAGCCCTGGGATTTCTTTGGAAGGAATGATGCTAAAGCTGAAACTCCAGTACNTTGAACTGTGGTGTTGAAGACTCTTGAGAGTCCCTTGGACTGCAAGGAGATCCAACCAGTCCATTCTGAAGGAGATCAGCCCTGGGATTTCTTTGGAAGGAATGATGCTAAAGCTGAAACTCCAGTACTTTGGCCACCTCATGAGAAGAGTTGACTCACTGGAAAAGACTCTGATGCTGGGAGGGATTGGGGGCAGGAGGAGAAGGGGACGACCGAGAATGAGATGACTGGATGGCATCACGGACTCGATGGACGTGAGTCTGAGTGAACTCCGGGAGATGGTGATGAGCAGGGGGGCCTGGCGTGCTGCGATTCATGGGGTCGCAAAGAGTCGGACACGACTGAGTGACTGAACTGAACTGCTTCTTTAAAGTTAGTTTTAACTACACAATCATTCTTTTCCAGCCAAATTCAAGCCATGTTCCCTAGCTCTGAGTACCAAAGTAAAACATTCAAAAACTTCCCACATGTTACTAAGAATTAATACATCCACTGCCTCCCATATTCTACCTCTAGAGACAAGAATTGCCAATTTTATATTTATCTCAAGGAAGAAAACAGTATTTGGCTGTGAAAATGCAGGCTGTGTGTGTGGCTACCCTCTGCTGGCCAGTGTGTAGAATTACAACCAGAAACACTAGGCTCACCTTTTCCTTCAAGACAGGATAACCTATCTAGACTTTGAAGAGTTCCATCCAGGATACCTCTCCTCCTGGTCCTATATGCCCCTCACTTCCTGACCACAGGAGAAGGCATGAAGCAATTGTTTCACTCGACCCAATAGTTCACTCACCAATATTTAGATAAAGATTGTCTGTGCTGTGCTTATTTGTGTCCGACTCTGCGACCTCATGGACTGTAGCCCAACCAGGCTCCCCTGTCCATGGGGATTCTCCAGGCAAGAATACTGGAGTGGGTTGTCATGCCCTCCTCCAGGGGATCTTCCCAGTCGAACCGAGGTCTCCTGCATTGCTGGCTGCTTCGCTATCATCTGAACCACCAGGGAACGTTTCTCATGTTTTGCTTTTTCCTCCCTCTCAACTTCTATTTCTTTCTCTCTTCTGCTCCACTTGCCTTTGTAAAAGGCAGAGAGATATTTGTGTCTGATTGCCTAGTGAAAGAGTAAGTTGGACACGAAGAGGTTATTAGAATGAAGGTGTTGAACATTTTAAAATTTCGTTTATTCATTACTACTTTGCTCCTTGATGATGTTTGCTGTGTCGTCAGTATGCAGAAAACAAACACTCAGAGAGTTTTGCCTTTACCTGCAAGGTGTTAACAGCCTATCGATGTCTCAAGCTTGTGAACAAGCACAGCGGCTGTTCAAGAAGAGGGCAGCAGAGCACTGCTGGAGGAGCCCAGTGCTCACAAGGAGGAGCCAGGAGGGCTTCTCAGAAAAGGCAAGGGTGGAATAGCAGTCAGCAAGGTGGACAAGAAAAGGCTGGGACGTGCGGGGTAGGAAGAGAATGTTCATATCATTTGAAAGCGTTAGTCACTCAGTCGTGTTTGACTCTCTGTGACCCCATGAACTGTAGCCCTCCAGGCTCCTCTGTCCATGGAATTCTCCAGGCAAGAATACTGGAGTGGGTTGCCATTCCCTTCTCCAGGGGATCTTCCTGACCCAGGGACTGAGCCTGATTCTCCCACGTTGCAGGCTGATTCTTTACTGAGCCACTAGGGAAGTCCATTTGAAGGGATGCAAAAGTGCTTCTGCATTGCCTGAGTGTAAATTAATTGGAGAGAGCAGAAAGCAATATTGATGAAGTCTGTTCACTCTGTCTCCCCTTCCTGATAGAAGGATGGATGAGGGAGGAACCTCTGTATAGTATGCAGCCTTCAGCAAATTCTGTATGAAAGACCGAAAAGAGGTAAAATTATTGAAATTTGCCTTCAAAGAGGTGGCATCCTATCTTATAAACCTGCTTCAAATTTTTCTTTGCTAATTATTTCAGATGCATTGACTCATTTAAAAATACTGTCTAAAAGTAGTGGTTAAATTCTCCAAGACACCCTACAAAAGCCTTTTAAAAACCAGAGTGAATCAGAACTTTTGTATAATTTTATCTATAGCATTATTTAAACTTGTCTTTTTGAAAGATAATATAGAAATCAACTGCCATTTATAATATTGCCTATTATAGAAAATCACATTTCACTTCCTCAAAGTAGAGAAACACATGAGAACATAAGATTACTCTTTTCCTCACACTTGCCCTGGGGATGTAAGGGAGAAGGAAGTGCAGTGCTTCAGAAAATACTTCTTTCTATGGTTCAGTGTAGGTTCAAATGTATGATGTTAAAATGTCAGCGTACTTGAGAAGTCCATTTGATTGAATTAGGATTTCGAGAGAATACAGAGAGTGAATAATATTACTGTTTCTCTTATAAAACAATAAAAGTTTAAAAGCTGGACAGTTTGACTGATGCTGAGGTAGAAACCACTTGAAGTACCTTACTGTTTTTGGAAGAATATACAGCGTTACTACATTTGTTTTTCTCCTTGAGATTCCTGGATTACTTTCACTCCACTTTTACCCCTTCCTCCCCACCACGGTGACACATACAGATATGGGAATGAAACAACAACAACAACTGGAAAATCAAGCAAAAAAAAAAAAAAGCTCAAACCTTTCTGTTTATTTTCCCCCTTAAAAACACAAGGCTTCCCTGTGGCTCAGCTGGTCAAGAATTCCCCTGCAATGCGGGAGACCTGGGTTTGATCCCTGGGTTGGGAAGATCCCCTGGAGAAGGGAAAGGCTACCCACTCCAGTATTTGGCCTGGAAAATTCCATGGACTGGATAGTTCATGGGTTTGCAAAGAGTCAGGCACGACTGAGCAGCTTTCACTTCACTTTAAAAACAAGCTTGAATGTATCTGACATTCATTTAATGTTAAAACAACTCCATCCAGAGAAGGAAACTTTCTAATGTGACTTCAGCTCAATCCTTGGCTCTATTTGACCGCCCACCAGGCAGTTTTCCTAGCTTCATTACTACGGCTTGTTAACAGGAACCGAGTCATATCTCCTCTCGTCTCACCCCCGACCTTGCTATCCTTTGGTTTTACAAAGAAAAATCTGTTTTGAAATAAAATCACTGGAAATGCCTGGGTGAAAATTTTAATTAAGGGTTCAGAGGAAGACAATCTTTTCCCTAGATGACTCACATTAGTGATTTCAAACTGAAAAGAGTTTGAATAATTGTATGGTTGTGAAATTTTAAATCTGTCCTTTGTGTAGGTGGGTATGTTTTCAAAAGGCCCTGGGCCACCTCAGTCCTTCCGACTAACTGGTGAATTGAGGGAAAGCGGTTACCTTTTAAGGTGAATAAGTGTGGAAAACAGTACAAGCAATCACTAAAACAAAAATATAGCAGAATGTTTAAAAATGCAATTATGTTCAAATAAACTTTGTCAATAACCAACTATATATAAAGTCATATGCTGGGTGTTTTGAGGGTTACAATGACATCCCTTGCCTAAGAGACACGTGGGACAGGTGAGTGTAGGACACATACGTGTAAACTATTTGCTAGATACTTTTGTAATCATGGATAAAAGTGGAGGGTATATATTAAAAAAAAAAAAAAAAAAGTGGGCCTTAGCCTCAAGGAACTCCAATGTGATAACATGAAAACCATAGACACGTGTTCCAACAGCTGCTCCTACTGTATTCTCTAAAGCCCTCTGTATTGTGCATTTGTGGTCTTTGTCAATTTACATTATATCTCTGCATATTTATTTGAGTACCGTCTGTCCCTCTCCCACTAGGATGTCAGGTCCTAGGAAGAGGGTTAATGTCTGTTTTGTTTTAGGTTAATATCTGTTTTGTTCACAACTTCAGGTTCAGTACTTAGCCCAGGGCCAGGCACTTAACAGGCATGTAATAAGGATTTACTACATAAACTGATGAATCAGCAAACGAATGAATGAGTTGCTAGGTTATAGTAAAACTGCATTTTGGAGTGGGTGGGTGAAATACTGGGATGAAGCACAGAGCAAGTCATCAAGGACTAGGCTGACTCTGCTTTGGTTAACTGGGGAGAGGTTAGAGTCATTAAATGACTTAAAGGACTCTCACTAAATTCAATTTCTGTCTGAGAAGTTGGGAACAGACAAGTGAGGGCTCAAACCTAGTCTGCCCTCACACCAGGTAGAAAAGGCAGGCAGGGTAATTACAGTCATTAACAGTCTGATTAGAACCCATTATGAGGCCAAAATTTATCAGGTTTTAACTAAACAGAAGTAGCCCCGAGGCACGGACTAGTTCTGAGGTCAGATGTATGTTTTGAACAGCCAGGGAAGAAGACAGGATGGAAGAAATTCGGGAAGTATAGGACAGGATTTTACAACACATTTCGAAAAGAAGTGTTCTAACCTGTCCCCTGTCAAGGACAATCCAATTTAAAGCCAATCCAACTTTGATCTGTGTTGTTGGCCACAGGAAGGTGTACACATCGGTGAAGTACATCTGTTCCAGGCTGCTGCCTCCTGAAGAAACACTACAAACCTTGTTTCTACAGGGGCAAAAAGGACATGACCTTTCTTGGCTCCGAAAAAGAAATGCAATAAATACCCGTGAAAGATAAAAGTTCCTAAGGCACTCGTTTTCAACAAGACCACAGCTGGAGAGTGCTGGCAACTGGATCAGAAAAGCAGAGGAACAAAGGCGCTCTCTGAGTTCTTGCTGCCGAGATCCAAGTCATGTAGACAGAACCCCAGCAGAGGCTGATGGAAAGGAGGGGGCCCAGGGTGCGTGTGTTCCCTGTGATGGACCCACCTAGAGAGAGTCATTTGGTTCAAGACTGGACAAGCCTTCTTGTTGGCTGTTCATTGAAAACTTGATATCAGTAGAGTTTGTCTCTCATGAGAGACAAGGGTGATCTTGAAAAACCTCAGAAGAACATAAGGAAACATCACTGGAAAGTCAGGTCAATTCTCAAACTCCACAGGATCCCCCTTAAAATCAAGATTGATTCTCACATGCAAGGAGAAGGCCTTCCAGGGTCATTTTGGTGGAGAGAGAATGTATAAATTTGGCAGCAACCATTTTCCTGAAATAACCTTCTTCTGCTACTACTGATGCTAAGTCGCTTACAGTCGTGTCTGACCCTGCGACCCCATAGACGGCAGCCTACCAGGTTGCCCCATCCCTGGGATTCTCCAGGCAAGAACACTGGAGTGGGTTGCCATTTCCTTCTCTTAGGCATGAAAGTGAAAAGTGAAAGTGAAGTCGCTCAGTCGTGTCCAACCCTCAGCGACCCCATGGACTGCAGCCTTCCAGGCTCCTCTGTCCATGGGATTTTCCAGGCAAGAGTACTGGAGTGGGGTGCCATCGCCTTCTCTGAACCTTCTTCTTCTAACTGAACTAAAGAAAATCCACTCACTGCTTATCAGAAAGTGGAAGAGTAATTTACTAATGCATTGAGATACCATATTAAAGCATGCATTTTTTTTTTACCTGACATATATTATTAATACGATACATTATGAAAAATGACTCTGGGTTACTTAATATGAAATACTCCTTAGTGGTCCAAATGATAGAATGATGAAGAAAATGCTAAAGCATGCACAGTATTATTATTACTCATGCATTAAGATATAACTCCAAAGTGACAGCTCCGTTTCCAGACACAATTGAATCATCCCTGGTAGTGCTTTAAGTTTTCACTTATATTAAATGAATTAAATAGCCAGCACTGTCACACTACAAGATAGCTAAAGAAAATTGAATTGACAACGTCAGTTGTGCCCAATGAATGCATGGATGCATAGAAGTTACATTTGTCTATTGTAACCTCTCAACATTTAAATGTTTTCTGATCTCTTCATTTGGGCTTCCCAAGTGGCTCAAGCAGTAAAGAATCCGCCTGCTAATGCAGGGGTCCCAAGACATTGCTTCGATCCTTGGGTGGGGAAGATCCCCTGGAGAAGGAAATAGCAATCCACTCCAGCAACTCTTGCCTTGAAAAATCCCATGGACAGAGGAGCCTGACTGACTCCAGTCCATGGGGTCACAAAGAGTCGGACACTACAGCACACACACGCACACACGCACACAACCTCTTCTTTCAGTAAGTTCTTGTAATAACAGCTACTTTCATTCTTATGTTCAAGTTCTTAACTGCCCCAGATTAACTTAGCATTAGGGCCTTAGACAGGCAAGGTGCAATAAAAGACTATGGATCTCATCTACAAGTCGACTGACTTTATTTCATAGATTCACATTGAGATAGAAAAGACTGGCCTTCGTAGCTTCTCCTTTTGCTCACTTATTTATTCAACAAATTAAAAGTATGTTTATTAAAGGCTTGCCATGTGCCATAGACTATTACAGGTTTTGAAATTCTTGTGAAACACAAAGACAAGATCTTCTCACAGAGTTTACGTTTCAGTTGGGTGAGACAAACACAAAATCAGGAATCCAAACACTGAAATGAAAACTTTCAGCTGCTTGTAACTGCGACCGTGTGACACTGTGTAAGCACTACCTTCAACTATTTGCCCTAATCACAGCGGTCAGCAGGCTTGTGAAAAAGACCACGGTCCAGGGGTGGCTGCTATAGGTGCCTTAGCTGTCCTTACAGAGGGTAGGCCCCACCAGAGGCCTTGTCAATTACCAGAGCACGTTAGAAGTGAGTTTTTACTCATAATTTGTTCATTAGAGAATGCGCTCTCTACAGTCACAATGACAGTCGAGTCATTTGTACTGGTGATACTATCGTGGAAACTCACATCCACCCCATAGAAAGGTTCAGTTCAGTCGCTCAGTCGTGTCCGACTCTTTGCTACCACATGAATCGCAGCACACCAGGCCTCCCTGTTCATCACCAACTCCCAGAGTTCACTCAGACTGACGTCCATTGAGTCCGTGATGCCATCCAGCCATCTCATCCTCTGTCGTCCCCTTCTCCTCCTGCCCCCAATCCCTCCCAGCATCAGAGTCTTTTCAAATGAGTCAACTCTTTGCAGAAGGTGGCCAAAGTACTGGACTCTCAGCTTTAGCATCATTCCTTCAAAAGAAATCCCAGGGCTGATCTCCTTCAGGATGGACTGGTTGGATCTCCTTGCAGTCCAAGGGACTCTCAAGAGTCTTCTCCAACACCACAGTTCAAAAGCATCAATTCTTCGGTGCTCAGCTTTCTTCACAGTCCAACTCTCACATCCATACATGACCACAGGAAAAACCATAGCCTTGACTAGGCAGACCTTAGTCGGCAAAGTAATGTCTCTGCTTTTGAGTATACTATCTAGGTTGGTCATAACTTTTCTTCCAAGGAGTAAGCGTTTTTTAATTTCATGGCTGAAATCACCATCTGCAATGATTTTGGAGCCCAGAAAAACAAAGTCTGACACTGTTTCCACTGTTTCCCCATCCGTTTCCCATGAAGTGATGGGACCGGATGCCATGATCTTTGTTTTCTGAATGTTGAGCTTTAAGCCAACTTTTCACTCTCCTCTTTCACTTTCATCATGAGGCTTTTTAGCTCCTCTTCACTTTCTGCCATAAGGGTGGTGTCATCTGCATATCTGAAGTTATTGATATTTCTCCTGGCAATCTTGATTCCGGCTTGTGTTTCTTCCAGCCCCGCGTTTCTCATGATGTACTCTGCATGAGGATGTAAATAGCTCTTCACTCTTAGAGATGGCACCTGTGCCTTCATTCTTAAGTAGTCCTATATCCCCTCGATTCAGAGGTTTCTTGTTGACTGATACCAGCTGCAAAAGGTATTAGAATCCCACCTCAGGGGCTTCCCTGGTAGCTCAGGGGTAAAGAATCCACCAGCCAATGCAGGAGACACAGGTTCCATCCCTGGTCTGGGAAGATGCCATATGCTGAGAAGCAACTACACCCGTGTGCTACAAATACTGACCCTGCGCTCTAGAGCCACGGAGCCCCTGTGCCACAGCTACTGAAGCCTGCGTGCCGCAGAGCCCATGAGCTACAATAGGAGAAGCCACTGTGATGAGAAACCTACACGCCACAACTAAAGAAAAGCCTGTGCCGCAATGAGGGCCCACACGGTCAAAACTAAACTTAAAAAAAAAAAAAAGAATCCCAGCTCAGAATTTTATTGTCAGAGTGAAATTTTCCTGCAAGTTATAGTCAGAGCACAAAGAGTAAGCCTTTATTAAAAATACAGAACAAGTTGTATAAATATTTTGCACCAATGTTAACAATTATATGCCTGAGTAAGTATGGAACATTAGGTTTCATTATACATATGGTGATCTTGCTTTTATAAGCTGATAGTGAAGCTATGCCAGAGAAGGCAATGGCACCCCACTCCAGTACTCTTGCCTGGAAAATCCCATGGACGGAGGAGCCTGGTGGGCTACAGTCCATGGGGTCGCTAAGAGTCGGACACGACTGAGCGACTTCACTTTCACTTTTCACTTTTCACTTTCATGCATTGGAAAAGGCAATGGCAACCCACTCCAGTGTTCTTGCCTGGAGAATCCCAGGGACGGGGGAGCCTGGTGGGCTGCTGTCTATGGGGTCGCACAGAGTCGGACATGACTGAGGTGACTTAGCAGCAGCAGCAGCAGCAGTGAAGCTGTGCAGAAAGAACTAAGCATCATCCACCACTAACCAGTAATAGCTAGCTACAATTATCTACAAAAAGAACCTAAGAGTGACAGGAATAAGTTGATTTAGGCTAGTTTTCCATAGCCACTTACAGTCTATGGCATCGTAGGCAAGTTATATAATGTCTCTTGGCCTCAGTTACATCATCTGTAAAATGAGGAAAACATTACTACGTATGTGCTGTAAAAACTTTCCATGTGGTGTGTATGAAATGATGCATGCAAAAGTTAGCCCAGTGCCTAGCACATAAATGGCACGCAGTACATGGTAACCATCATCATCATCTTTACTTAAATAACACCCATCTTGTTTCACCTAGCATTACAGTTTATAGCAGTTACTCTTAACTTCTGGGATATTAGTATTTGATTTCATTAAGCTCATTTTCTCTTCGTGGGAGGAGTGAATTACATGCCATAAACACTACTTTCCTGGTGAAATCACAAAGATACTAAAACGTGAGAACTGGGAAAAGTCAGAAACAATTTCTGGTGACTCTATACTGGGGAAGACAGAAGGAAAGCTCTATGTTGAAAGCCAGGAAGATATTTGGGCTGCAAAGCAATGATGGAAACAGAAAGTGAGGCCCTACTCACTTAGAGGCAGCTGGGGAAAGTCTACTTTGCAGCACCTTTGTTTGTTCCCTTTTGGCCAAATGCAGGCTGGGCATGGGAAGATCGATAGAGCCTGGTGATGTGTTCCCTTCCTCCAACACTTGAGAGACAAACATACTGTCTCTCCACATCCCTGATATTTCCAAGCGTCACTGGACTTTCATTCTAATCTCATGATCCCTGAATCTAGGTACAAGGACTCTAGCTGTGGGCAAGAGTTCCCTCCTCACGATACATAGGCAGAGAACAAGTGGCCTGCAGCAACTCTTAAAAATACTAATGACAACATATAAAATATGAATGAATTGAGGTGTTAGTTCATGCTTTTTTTTCTATACTAATAGTTTTTCTTCTGACTTTGAAGAAGGTAGGTAGGGATCTGTGCTTTCTTACTTCTGAAGGAAGTGTGCTGTAAGGCCAAAAGCAGGTATTGATTGAAGATAATGTCTCATTTCTAGCTTTCCAAGACCCAGACTTGCTGGGGAGATACACTGGCTTGATCCTCGAGAAATGTTGCTTTTGATGAGTGATAAAGAAAGAGGCAGAGAAACAGAGGAGAAAAGACAGAACCTCTGAGATGAGTTCCCGGGACTGTGGTTTAGGGATCTCAACACCCCTACTCTACCCTGCCACACACACACATTTGTGGGACTCCAGGGAAATGCCAGGATCATAGAGAGGGACAGCTATATGGTGCTCATAATGAGACTTCACCTTTTTAGTCCTGGAGCTCCCGGCTTCACTCAAGCCTAATATCCAGACACAAGCAAGGATTCTTGGAATGACTTCAAGGCATTATGATGCTTCAAAAAAGAAAGATATAAATAACAATGTTGTTGTTCAGCCACTAAATTGTGTCTGACTCTTTTCAACCCCGTGGACTGTAGCATGCCAGAAAGACTCCTTTGTCCTCCACTGTCTCCCAGAGTTTGCTCATGTCCATTGAATTGAGAATAATGATATCTGCCTTTTGAAAATTGTTCAAAAGTCATCCTTCTATAAGCGTGATAAAAACCCTTAAAAAAAAAAAACCAGGAAGCGTTCAAGAGAACTTACTCACCATATGGTTGATGAAACCATGGAAACTGAACTAAATGTGGCCAACTTTCCATTGCTGAAGAAAATTCACCAAGAAAAGACAAAACCAGCTGTTTTGGATAAGCTCTAAGTCATATGACATCTGGATCGGTCCAGATGATTTCATAAGATAGTTTCCAGATCTCGAGTTTTTTAGTCACAAGCAACATGTTGGATTTTGTTCAATCTTTCCCCTGCCCTTGGCAGAGAAAATACCCAACTCCTAGCTGTGGCAAAACTCCCACCTCAGGTTATATAACTGAAAGAATTTGGCAAGAAGTAGGATACAGGTCAAAGAGGCTGTTCTGAGAGAGAAAGTGAAGTGAAACTCTTCCCAGGAGAATCTGGCTAATGCCAAAATTAAGCAATTTTTTTCCTAAAAGGCAATAGCCAGTATGGCACAGTGGTTAAGGGAATAAAGGTTGAAGTCAAACTGACCAGATTTATCTTACTATGTGTGTGACTTTTGGCAGATTTCTAAACCTTACCTTGCCTCAGTTTTGTCATTTATAAACTAGAGATAATAATGATACCTACCTCAAAAGTTTTTCATGGTGATGAAATTAGTTATTTTATATGAGATGCTTATAGTATTGCCTAGCATAGACAATGTAATCCATAAATGACAGGGGCTAGTATTATTATTATTATTTACTAACTCCTGTGCTAATGAAGGAACATGTCTAGCTTATTTACACACAAAAATGACAACTGTCAACATATAACAGTAGGAAGGAAACTTAGGAAAGAAATAGTGAACAGTAACATTTGCCATTGACTAAACCCTGTTCTCAACTCTGTCACTAATTTGCTGAGTGAGATTAACAAATTTGAGTTCTCTTGTTTTCCGTCAAAAACAGAGAGGAAGGAAACTAGAGTGAGAGCACCTCTAATATCTTCTTTAGCTGTTATAAACTAAGGCTTCAGGGTTATCATACTCAACATCTTGAGAATAGAAATGAGAAAGCCAGGACTGGAGATGTGGAATGACTTGTGAATGGTACCATGGATTCCTTTTCTCTTCCATCCTCCTTCCCAACATCTCATCAGTTCAGTTCAGTTCAGTCACTCAGTCGTGTCCGACTCTTTGACTCCCCATGGACTGCAGCACACCAGGCCTCCCTGTCCATCACCAACTCCCAGAGCTTACTCAAACTCATGTCCACTGAGTCGCTGATGCCATCCAACCATCTGATCCTCTGTCATCCCCTTCTCCTCCTGCCTTCAGTCTTTCCCAGCATCAGAGTCTTTCAAATGAGTCAGTTCTTTGCATCAGGTGGCCAAAGTATTGAAGTTTCAGCTTCAGCAACAGTCCTTCCAATGAATATTCAGGACTGATTATCCCAACATCCCATGTTTATCTATAATTAGAACGTTCTCCTCGTAATTTATAAACTCTCTGATTCACATTTGACTGTTTGTCTTTTTCATTTCCTATAGCTAATCTGTCACAAATATTGTTCAGTTTTCCTAGAAAATTCTTTTACATGTGTCTTTTCTTCTCCATATCTAAATTTGGCACCTTTCTCCAGGCCTGAACTAGGATTCCCATCTCACGATGTCTATCTTTCCATTTGAGTGTATCCTACACTCACCACCAGAGTACAAACAATTTTCTCCTTGTTTGTAATGGCTCTCTAGTATTTACGATGGTTCTCAATCTTGCATATGCACCCCAGTCACCAACATGTCTCGTTAAAACACAGATTTCTCAGACCCATCCCAGAATTTCTCATTCAAGAAGTCTGAAGTGGGGCCAAATATATAAATTCTCCGCTCCCAGGACCATCCAATGGAGTATCTCTGATCAACTGTATCAGTTTCAAACATCACTTTCTTGCTTCTAAAGTCCTCCACTTCTAAGCTTCTTTCCCTTGGTTCCCCACAACTATTTGTGTACCTAATCCCAATGGCCAACTCTTTAACCCCCAAGCGCACAGTCTCTGCCTTCTTTCACTCACATGACAATTAAAATTCTTCTAATGCTCTAAGACCAGAACGATCTCATTTTTTAAACCCTGAAACCTCTGTAACTACTCCAGTCTGTAATGATTTATCTCTTCTCTAACATCAGATCACAAAACAGAAGAATATTTGATGGACCTTACAGAACTTTGAATTTGCTCTTCCCTTATTTTAAAAATAAAACACTGAGGTTTGTATAAGATCTTATCCTTAGATCTCCAGTAAGTTACAGAGCAAAGGATAGAATGCTTTTCTTTGGCTGAACTTATGGACAGCACGTTTTCACCCAACTACTCTAGTTTCTCATGAATGCATATCTAAGAGTTCCATGTATATGTACTTCCAGTGAGATAACAAGCTCATTGAGGGTGGCAACCATTTTTTATTTCCTTGGTCTCCCAAAGCATCTTGAAAATAATTAAGTACTTTAAAGGTGTTTTAACTCCTAGGATGGTGTAAAGGATAAAAGTACAAGTCTATACTAGTTTGTTTATATTATCTTACTTACTAGCTAAGTGACTTTGTGCAAGTTACTTAAATTCTAAGCTTCCAATTTTCTACATAAAACTGATAATATAGTTGATAATATAGTTAATATATAGTTGATTAATATATTGATACTATAATATAGTGATAATATAGTTCCTACCTCATTTATGTGTATATACATATGTTTATATATGTTGACCATCTGCTCAGTCGTGTCCTATTCCTTGCAACCCCATAGACTCCAGCATGCCAGGCTTCTATTTTTCACAATCTCCTGAAGTTTATTCAAAGTTCTGTCCATTGAGCTGGTGATACCATCCAACTACGTCATCCCCTTCTCCTCCAGCCCTCAATCTTTCCCAAGCATCATACATATATGTATGTATATAATGGAGCTAAATATGTCAAGGCGTTAGAGAGCACTTTTGTGCTAAGTTGCTTCAGTCATGTCTGACTCTTTGTGACTCTCTGGACATGTAACCCACCAGCCTCCTCTGTCCATTGAATGCCCCAGGCAAGAATACTGGAGTAGGTTGCCATGCCCTCCTCCAGGGGATCTTTCCGACCCTGCGATCAAACCCACATCTCTTATGTCTCCTGCATCAGCAGGAGAGTTCTTTACCATTAGGGCCAACTGGGGAGCCCCTAGGAGAGCTGTTATCACATGTGAAGTATTCCTTAAATATTGCTTATTACTATTATTGTTCTACCGTGTTTGGTCTACTATCCTATCACAGCACCTTGCACCTGGTTTTTTGGGGAAAAAATGCTTATTAAATAAATAGGCTAGAATAGAATTCAACAAAAGTCGTTTTGATTAACATACAAGATAGGGTCCTTTTAGAAGGTTTCCATCTTGAAATAATGCAACTCATTCTGAAAGCATAGAGAATATACACTTCTGGGCAGCAATCCCACAGAGACAAAGAAAGCAAATTGGGAGACCTTTGCTGCTGCCTCCCACAGCTGAGAGTTATACTAGAATGTCACCAGTCTTGTGCTGCTATTTTAAAATGAAAAAAATAATAGCATTGTTTTTCCCAAGCACTGGTTACACCCTACCCGAGGATTCCCATGGAAATTGAGAAAATTCCCATGCTTTTATGGCCTGTCTCTGACATAGCCATCACTCAGAGTAGGTTATTAGGGGTAATGAGACAGTGGACGGACAAGACAGACAGAGTAGAGGGCTTTTTTTCCCCCTTTGACCTTCAATTCTCTGTCTTATTAGAAATATTGTTGGCAGGATTTCTGGACTTTTTGTAATTCAGTTTGAAAGCCAGATAATAAACAGTGGGAAAATGGTCTTCAAGTTGAGGAAGACAGAAATGTGTGGTTTATTTTGAGTTCCAAAGGTGGAGGGGTCAGAAGCCATTCCCACGAGAGCCTCTCTGAACACTGGTGTGACCGTGGCTTTTGAACATCTCCATCTCTTTCTGCATTAAATTATAAAGAAGGACTTTCTAGAATGAAATTTTCTAGCTGTCCATGGACTCTAGTGGTTTTATATCTTACAAAAACAGGAAACAAAAGTGGCAATAAGGGGTACTGGAAAAGAAGGGAAAGAAAGTGAAGTAAAGTAAAATTTACTTAAAACTTGATGAACATAAACATATGAATGACATCACTTAGTAAAACCATGATTCTCAGAATTAACGTGTCCTCTGGTAATGAATTTATACAATAGACACAAATTCATTAGTTCAGATAATAAGAACACTTGGCCAACATTTGTCTTTGCCAAATTATTATGTGTGCAGCAAAACAATGACATAACCATGAGGAGTAGGAGGACTTGTCTGAAGTATAGAAGTACATTTCAGACCATTTCTTCTCTCCTTCCCTCAATATATTGTAATAATACCCTATTATGCTCAAGATTTCTATTTTTAAGAATTATCTATTTATTGCTTCACAAATTCATTTATCCATTCACTTATCAGACTCTAATAGAGTAACCACTGTGTGTCAGGCACCATACCAGACAGTATGAAGAATGCTTTACAAAATTATTAAGAGTTTGTTCCAGACCTTAAGCAGTTCCCAGTTTACAAAGAAGATGTGTGTACAGTTACCCCTGGTATCCATGGAAGACTGGTTCCAGGGTCACCCCTACTTCCTACGGATATTAAAATCTGCAAATGCTCAAGTTTCATATAAAATGGTGTAGTACTCGCATATAACCTATACACATTCTCCTATATACTTTAAATCATCTCTAGGTTACTTATATTACCTAATACAAAGTACATGTCATGTAAATAGTTGTGAATACAATATAAATGCTATGAAAATAGTTTGCCAGCATGCAGTAGATCCAAGTTTTGTTTTTTGAGAGCTTCCTGGAATTTTTTCAAATAATTAAAAAAAAAATTAGTGGCGTATAGTTGATTTAGTGGAGAAGGCAATGGCACCCCACTCCAGTACTCTTGCCTGGAAAATCCCATGGATGGAGGAGCCTGGTAGGCTGCAGTCCATGGGGTCGCACAGAGTCAGACACAACTGAGCGACTTCACTTTCACTTTTCACTTTCATGCACTGGAGAAGGCAATGGCAACCCACCCCAGTGTTGTTGCCTGGAGAATCCCAGGGACGGGGGAGCCTGGTGGGCTGCCGTCTATGGGGTCGCACAGGGTCGGACATGACTGAAGTGACTTAGCAGCAGCAGCATAGTTGATTTACAATGTTGGGTTAGTTTCAGCTGTACAGCAAAGTGAATCAGCTATATGTATACATATATCCACTCTTTTTAATATTCTTTTCCCATATAGGCCATTACAAAGGACTGAGTAGAGTTCCCGGTGCTATACAGTAGGCCCTGATTAGTTATCTGTTTTATATATATTACTGTGTATGTGTCAGTCTCAGTCTCCATTTATCCCTTGCCTTTAACCCCATAGTAACCATGGTTTGTTTTCTACATCTGCAGCTCTATTTCTGTTTTGAAGATAGGCTCATCTGTACTCCTTTTTTTTTTTTTAATCCACATATAAGTGATATTGTATGATATTTGTCTTTCTCTGTCTGACTTTCTTTTGATCCCTGAGTAGTTGAATCTGTAGAGCCTCTAGGGACTATGGGCCAATTATAAACATAGCTTTATTTGGATGCAGCTATGACATGGTAGAATGGTCCCATGTTTGAAACTGGCATGCCAGAACTCAGTGTATCAGTGTATGGAGTGTATCATCTGACCTTGGGCCAAACACTTAACTCATCTGTGCTTCTTTATTGGCAAAATAGTGATGTCCATAATATCTACCTTGCAGGGTTAGAATAAGAATTAAGTTAGGTCATGTCAAATATCCAACTAAAGTTGAATCTGAGGAAAGCTGCTTAGGAAGTAATACAAAATACAAGGAAGATGAAAAAGCTCTGAGAGGTCAATGGATGGAGAATCAGTTTCTCTTTGAGGGAGAAAAGAGAAGCCTTCTCAGAGGGTTGGGGTTTGAGGACATATCATTTATCCGGACTCCTGTGTAACCAGGGAGGAGAGGTTATTGGTTTGGATCCCAAAAGCAGGTGCTCTCCCTTTTGCCTTCTCCCAGCTCCCCCAGAGATCTGTCCTAAAGTTTAATATGGAAGTCTCCATCTTCCTTGTATATTTTCTAAAAGTTCCAAAGAAACTTTTGAGGTCCGTGGATACATCACAGGGGCATAATCTTGGAAACTTCTTTTCAGCATCCTTAGAGCATGCCCTCATTTTTCTCCCAATGAGCAATGAATTCTGACCTGAGGTACTCATACATCGTGACTTGGTGAACAAGGATTCCTCCAATTGTGTGTTTATTGAGATAGGAGTTACTAAGTTAGAAGTCTATATGTCAACATTTAGTTATCTAAATTTCCTCCCTGGACAAGTTATTCTTCTCTAATCTTGCTCCTTCTCTCCTAGCCCCCAAAGCTCAAAAAAGACATAAGTGTTCTGTTGGCTTCATTATCATGGTGTAACTCTCTAGGAGTTATTATCTAGGGTCTTTTTTTTTTTTTTCCCTCTAGAGTCTTGCATATAGCATTTACAGTTAGTTTTCTTTTTTTAATCAAGTTAATTTGGTAACTATAAAACTATCAGGAAAGTCAGGATAAGGTGTTCTAACTTGACATCATCTAAGATTTTCCAAAGGAAAAGACCAGGTAAGACCAGGTAAAGAGGAATAACCTCATTACCTGCCCTAGGCAAACATATTCTGCCAGTAGTCCATTTGTTCTATCAGCCTCAGAGGTGTTACCTGTGATCCTCCTTTTTTCCTGCTCCTTCTTACCTGCTGTCTCATTTGCTGTCAAAATTTTTTTTTTTTTTTTGCAATGTGTCCTTCCATTTGATTCCCTTTTCCATACTTCTTGTTTAACTCTGTAGGGAGATGAAGGTAATTTTTGGATGCAGACTCTTCTGATTTGGCTGCAAGGGTCTCTCAACATAAAAATAACTAAGAGAAATCACACACTTAGAGAAAGCACATGTTCCCCAGGTAACTAAATGTTTTACTGAATCCATATAATACATAACCCTATTTAGTGTTTATAGCAATCCTGAGGGAAATATAAATATTGTTTCCATCTTGCACATGACAAAACTGAGTCACAGAGAGATTAAATGATCTGCCCCCAAATCACCCTGTAAATGAGTCAAACCCATCTCACTTAAGAGCTCAGGAGTTGAAGTGAGATGGGTTTGACTCATTTACTGGGTGATTTGGGGGCAGATCATTTAATCTCTCTGTGACTCAGAATTCCTGAGCTCTTAATTAGTATGCAATATCACCTCTCTTGTGAGTTCAGATGTTGTAATTAGCAGCTATAGGCATAGAAGTTTTTTTAAATCATTTTTTTCTTAAAGATTACAGTTTGTTTCCTAATTAACACCTTTTGAAAGATGATGCCTTGTATAAAAATACAAATTTTAAAAGTGTAGACACAAAATTCATAAATTAAACTTCATCAGACAAAATGAAATGAAGATGATAGGTAAATCCAGAGACCCTGAAGTATCTGCAACTGCAACTAGCTGTGTGGTCTTGGACAAGTCACCAAAGAATTTGGTGATATCACTTCTCATCTCAAGGGGCAGAATCTATGAATCTGAATCACTCAGCCTTTATTACGTGTGTATACATAACCAAAATTATGCTAGACACTCAATTCTACAACTGTCACAATTGCTGGCTGTCTTTGCTAATCTTGTCTTTTTTATTCTCTTAGGCTGGTATCCATTTGACAAAATATGTTCCTTAAGTAGCTAATGAAAGCTACATATTCCTTTCCTTCAGCTTCAGTCCAGCCATCTGCACTCATATTTCAGCATAATTGCAAACAACAAGACCCTGTCTGAACCAAGAAGGGAGGCAAAGGTTAAGCTATTCTTAGAGGATCTGGAAGATAAAAACTAGAAGGCAATTGGAAAAAAAAATAATAATTTAAGGCTTTTCAAATTGTCAAATTTGAATTTTGAGACAATCCAAAGTTACAGAAAGTATTTTTCTTCACTGTTGCCAGCTAAAGGAAAAAGTGTAAAATTCAACCTGTGAAGAGAAGAAAAAATCCCCATTGATCTACAATGAATCTATATGAAAAAAAAAAAAATTGCTTCCTCCTAGACAATGTAGACACTTTCAAGCTGTCTACATGGATCTCTGATTTCAACCAAGCCATCTTTTCTCTAACTCATAAAAAAATCAGATGTGTGTGCGTGTGCACATGCGCACAAGCACGCATGTGTGTGTTCAAGTGATATACTATTTGGCATTGGGAGATTCAGAAACAAAGTCCAAGACTCTGGAAACTTGTCGTCAGAAAACACCAGACCTTAGACAGTGAGCTCTTCTGGGAAAGTGTGCAAGTCTTGGGACGCATTGTTGACCTTATCCCAAAGTGCACAGGTCATTCAGTCCCATGCTCCTGTCGATCCAGGTATCTCTTGAAAACTATTACTTAAAATAAGTTACCAAGTACAGCAAAGTACTTTGTTAATAAAACATCTTGATTCTTTCTAAACTTCCTGAATTATCACAGACAAGTGCCTCATCAAGAAACATATGGTCTTCACAAAACTTGTCAAACAGTAGTAGCTTGATGAAACAATTCCACCCAGTTCACTACCAATACTGAGCACTTATGCAGTCTATCACTTCACATTTTTCAAGTATTATATTTTGTCTCTTCTCTTCTTCTGAGTCTAATATGATAGTTCTAACATCTTTCTAGAATGTAGAGTTTAAGATCCTGAGCGGTATTTTATCTAATGGGTTAGGTTTTGTTTTGAGAAGTGTCTGGAGAAGCAGTTGGAAAAGAGAAAGGAAAGTATGCAGAATATAGAATAATGGTCTTAGCCTTATTTGCTATTTGTGAAGCCTGCTGATTATCAGGTATCTACAACCAAAGCATTAGCTGAATCTCTCCAATCTTACAATATTTCCTTTTTGAGAGAGAAGAAATGTCCGGCCAAGGTATTTTATCTCAACGTGCCAACCAAATAGTATGCTTTGTAAGGAATTACCTCATCTGGACTTTCCAAGAGAACGATGGTCAGGGTGATTAAGCCCAAAGTCACATGTGCCTTATCTGTGTTGGTGATGCATGTGTGCTATGATTCAGCTGGCCTCATCTACATATTTTCCAAGAAAGGCCCAATTTCTAATGCCTGGTCTACAGGCAAGGTATATGTCCTCATTCTAGTCAGAAATTGCAGTCACTGTGCATAGATGTGCCTGACCTGGATTCATGCAGTCAGAAGCAGTATTCATGCCACTTTGAGAAATGCCTGTACTCCATGATCTACTCAACTGGTAGATGAGAATTGGCTCATTATATGAAAGCCAAGAAACCCCGATTTACCCTTCTTATTGCAGCCTTCCTAGTGGCTCAGACGGTAAAGAATCTGCATGCAATGCAGAAGACCCAGGTTCGATTCCGTGGTTGGGAAGTTCCCCTGGAGGAGAGAATGGCTACCCACATCAGTATTCTTGCCTGGAAAATCCCATGGACAGAGAGGAACCTGGTGGACTACAGTCCATGAGTTTGCAAAGAGTTGGACACAACTGAGCAACTAACACTTGACTAACACTGGAACTTCACTTCATGGCAGCCTCAGGATGGAAACTCACTGTTAAGTCAAAGGATGAGTCTCTTTCTGGGCAGCTTTCAGAAGAGCCTGAACGGGCCACCAGTTCCACTCACTGGAGGAACACGTGTCACAGTGTAAAATCAGTCAGGAGCACCGCGCACCAAAGGTGAGGTGTGTTTGTGTCTTTATTTCACTTTTCCTCCCCTATCTTGAGGAACTTGTACTCCAGAGATGAGAGAGAACTATATTAACTGTGAGCAAAATACCCTTGAACGACAGGGATTTGAACTTAGATGTGGATTTTTTTTCAGTAGTAAATACTACAGCACCACACCATCAGCAGTTGGTTGAGTCAGCAAAGAGGCAGAACCATGGATCCAGAGGAGCCAGTGGATTTTTCATTCCAAGGAGCTTGGTACCCATAACCCTCAAGTGGTTCAGGGGTCAACTGCCCAAGAATTTTAGATTGTTAGAATCCATGATTTCTGATCCTAATTCACCCTTGAATTGTGTAAGAAACCGAAACCATTTGTTTCTTTCATGGGATTCACCAAAATAAAGACCAAGTCACTTTTCACTACTTATATGTTTTTCATAAACTAGGAGTTTATTCTGAATTTGGTACAAATATTTTTTAAGAAACATAGGGTACTGAATTTAGTCCATTCAGATTCTAAGTGACTAGAAGAAAAATTCGTACTTTTAATTGATGCTTTCAAGATATAATACATTCAGAAGTTAGTTCCTAGGCCTTTCTGTAGGACCTGAGAAGTATAGAAAATTAGAATAAAAGTACAGTCTTTCTTCAGAATACACAGTGTCCAAATCAAGAACAATGAAGTAGTGGAGTTGGAAGGAGTGTAGAGGACTATATAATTGGATTTCTCAGCCTTTTACAAATACGATAATGAGGAGGAGGAAGGGAGGGACTGATTGCTGACATAACCTCTGCAAAGTAGAACCTAAGGTTACAGCTCAGAATCCCTGGAATCCCCACTCAGTTTGATTTTCACATGCTACATAGCCTTTTATATTTAATTGAAAGTAAAAAGAGAAATAAAAGCAGGAAACCCATTGATCAGGAGAGATTGAAGAGGCTTTGAATCAATCTCAGCGTGTGACCCTTGGGTCTCTGTGGTACTGGTGCCTGGGTGGTCACTTAGGGTTGCTCATTCAGTCTTGAGAGGAAGGTGACTTGTGTGTGAACCTCAGGNCCCATTGATCAGGAGAGATTGAAGAGGCTTTGAATCAATCTCAGCGTGTGACCCTTGGGTCTCTGTGGTATTGGTGCCTGGGTGGTCACTTAGGGTTGCTCATTCAGTCTTGAGAGGAAAGTGACTTGTGTGTGAACCTCAGGATTCAACCTCAGTTCAGCAGTACCTCAGGGAAGATGGGCTAGTTTCCTCACTGTTCAGAAGTAAAATGGAGGAAGGATTTGTGCACCAGCAGGCTTTCAGCCCTGGGCATGGTGTGCTGCACAGAGTAGGAGCTTAGTAAACATGATTTGATGGAGAAGAATCAATGGGGAGCCCAGGGAGCAGCTTCCTGCAGTTAATAAAGGAATGTGAGAGGTGGGTGAAAGGGCACATGAGACAGACCCCTCAGGTCAGCTTGCTTAAGAACCGTGGATGCCTCACTGCATGCCACTGTATCAAACCACTCCAAACTAAGACAGCTACTGTGTCCCTGGCTTCCAGGTGGTGCTAGTGGTCAAGAACCCACCTGCCAGTGCAGGAGACATAAGAAATGTGAATTTAATCCCTGGGTCAGGAAGATCCCTGGAGGAGGAAATGGCAACCCACAGCCACCAGGTAGAAGATATTTGTCTCAGTTTCTAGGGGTCCTTAAAGGACATTTGCAAGAAGTGCCTTTCTGCAGTTAGAGCCCAATTAATTGTAGAAAGAACACTAGCCTGAGACTTCCCTGGCAGTCCTGTGGTTAAGACTCCATTCTTTCGGTGCATAAAATTAATAACTAGAGTTTATCAGTCTAATAATAAAAGTTCATAGCAGCCCCCCAAAATGTGTGACTCTCATTTAGACTCTGAGGGGTCAAACAATCCAACTACCAAAAGATCATTGAGCATATTGGGATACTTACTGAATATGTAAGGATATTAAAGAATTGTTAATTTGTCAGTATAATCATGGTTTTTAATGTTTTGTTAAGAGCTCTGCAAAAGGATACCTGCTGAAAGAATTATGGGTGACATGGTAAAAATAGTATACTATAATGCAAACTCATCATTATTGTTTTCAAAAATGAGATTATTTTTTTCTGACTACCCATAAAGAAGGAAGGGCTCTCCTGGTAGCTCAGACCACGAAGAATCTGCCTGCAATGCAGGAAACCAGGGTTTCATCCCTGGGTCAGGAAGATCCCCTGGAGGAGGCCATGACAACCCACTCCAGTGTTCTTGCCAAGAGAACTCCATAGACAGAGAAGCCTGGCAGCTGAAGTCCATAGGGTCTCAAAGAGTGAACATGACTGACAGACTAATACACAAATATACACACAAACACACAAAGAAGGAAAGAAGGATGGAAGGAAATTTGAGAGTTAACAGTCGTCTGCCTAAAAAAACCTAGTTACCTTGTATTATTTCATTTATCTCTCCTTAACAAGATACATATCCTCATTTATGGATAAGGGTATGAAGCTCAGAGAGGCTTAGATTTTCAGGTTTATACAACTAAGGAAGTAATAGAGGTGTAGTTACCACATCCATTTTTTTCACTCCACTACATTGCTGATGTTAAGGCAGGGGATATAGACTGTGAATTTACATCCTTTCTTATTCTGGGTTTTCTTTAATATCCCCGACATGTGTAAACTTAGGAGTTAGTTCCTCAGTCAAAATCAGGCTTTCATGGTCTTTATCCTCTGGGTGACTCAGCCTTTAAAACAGAGTGCAGGTTTAATGTTATCTAATGAACTTTAAAGGAAGAAAGATATAGGAACCTGTTATCTTCTGGCCTCCAGCCACGTTCTGCTTCCTGTTACTAATGATTGATCCCGACTGAACTAAGTAAAGTTTGGTTCCTTTGCTTTCTGGCCAGCAAGACAGACAAAAGCTATTGACACTGGCCCCAGAAATATAAACTCTTTCCCTAGATATCATCTATCCCATAACAGTCTTTGCTAAAGAAGGAGAAACAAATTAGATTATCTTTCAGGGATCCTTCCAAATTTAAGATTCTGGAGTCTAAAAGTGTTGTGTATTGGTGTTCCAAAATAGCCCAGGCTTGGAGGGATGATGTGGGGTGGGAGGTGGGAGGGGGGTTCATGTTTGGGAGTTCGTGTAAAAAAATAAATAAATTAATTAATT
>SJYX01010564.1:8379-36634 GCA_006410675.1 Oreotragus oreotragus | reverse complement strand
ACATGAATCCGCCACGGGTGTACGTGAACTCCCAAGCATGAACCCCCCCTCCCACCTCCCACCCCACATCATCCCTCCGGATCATCCCCATGCACCAGCCCCAAGCATACACATTGGATTCATAAAAAGTATGTAGTAACAATTTCTGTTTTGATTTATATATATGGTACAATTTCCCTGGTGGTTCAGCAGTAAAGAATCTACCTGCCAATGCAGGAGACACAGGTTCCCTAGGTTTGAAAGATCCCCTGGAGTAGGAAATGGCAATCCACTCCAGTATTGTTGCCTGGGAAACCCCATAGACAGAAGAACCTGGTGAGCTACAGTCCATGAGGTCGCAAAAAGTCAGACATGACTTAGCAACTAAACAACAAACACAATACAATCTCCATCTTAATTTCTATTTAAAATTATGCTTTCCTTTTATTTTTAGGTTGGAGTGATAGCTAACACTTATGCATTATTATTCTATTAACCAAGGACTTTTAAAAACACTTTCTATACGTTCATATATTTAATTCTCACAATAAAACCATGAAATATGTTGTGTAGTTATTATCATTTAAAAATGAGGGAACACTGATATTTTAAATAATTATGAACTTGTTGAGAGTTAAAAAGCATTGATATTAACACTGCAAGTAAGAAGGCTACACTCTACCTCTAATGTATGTTTTTTAATTGATGGAAAGGATTTATCATGTCCATATATAATTGTGTTTCTCTATAGACCAACTTGAATATTTAGATCATTCCCAATATTTTACTTCTTACAGAAATACTTCAATTAATGTTGCTGTTTATGTGTTCTAGAGAAGTTTATCTACAATGTATTTCACAAAGTGTAATTGCTAGATCATGAAATTTAATACTACAAAATTATAAAGTGGTCAGACTAATTTAGGCCCCCCAACAGAAATGTTTGACTGCATTATTCTCTTTTCATTTTCTTCAGTACTCAATATTTGCCAGACTTGAATTTTTACCACTGCCAGGCAAAAAAAAAAAAAAAATCATTTTGACATGTACCTTTCTGCTTACTGATGAATTCAAGCTTCTGTTTATATTTGTATTGGCTGAAGTAGTTATTTTTTTTCTTATTTGTGTATTCTACTTTTTAAACAATCTTAGTATTTGGACTTTCATTATTTATGTGCAAGCATTCTTCATATAAATAATGAAACTATAAATGGAAAAAGGGAGAAGAAAAAAAAAGTAGAATAGCTTACTGATGGTTGTATAGGTGGTCAGTTAAAGACTAATAATATCTGACAAGCCAGACAACACGTTAAATAAGAAACAGGGGATGAAAGGCACTAAGAATCATATAAGATCAAAGGGAATTATGAGGACAAAACTACCAACTCTCCTAAATACCAAAATTAAAGAAAAGAATATAGATTAAAGAGCAAAAAATACACATTTTATAGAGTATAATAAATAGTGAAGTGAAGTGAAAGTCGCTTAGTCATGTTTGACCCTTTGCAGCCCCATGGATTATACAGTTCACGGAATTCTGCAGGCCAGAATAGTGGAATGGATAAGAATCATACAAGATCAAAGGGAACTATGAGGACAAAACTACCAACTCTCCTAAATACCAAAATTAAAGAAAAGAATATAGATTAAAGAGCAAAGAATACACATTTTATAGAGTATAATAAATAGTGAAGTGAAGTGAAAGTCGCTTAGTCATCTTTGACCCTTTGCAGCCCCATGGATTATACAGTTCACGGAATTCTGCAGGCCAGAATAGTGGAATGGATAGCCACCAGGAAAGCCCAATAAAATATAGGACACATTATAAAATACACTTAGTCATAGAATATTGTGATAGAATTGAGGCCAAATGTGTTAATCAAAAACGTGAATCACTTAAAAGAAAAGTTCCCATTAGGTTTATAAGGTAAGACCCCAAACTGTCTATGAGGAACACACCCAAAACAAAGTCATTTAGAAAGGCTAAAAATAAAGACATGGAAAAGGGGATAATGGAGTTTGACAGGAGTATGGAGTATGAATGGAGTATGACAGGAGTATGGAGTATGAATGGAGTATGACAGGAGTATGGAGTATGAATGGAGTATGACAGGATAATGAGTATGAGAGGTAGTTCTGATATAAGAGAAAGAATTCGAGTCAAAAGTATTAAACAGAGGTCCCTGGTGGTTCAGTGGTTAGGGCTCCACATTCACTGCAGAGGGCCCAGGTTCAATCCTTGGTCTGGGAACTAAGATCCCACAATTCACATGATATGCACCCCCCCAAAAAAAAAGTATTAAACCTGACAAAGATAAATACCTTTTAGGCTCAAAAACTATAATTTTTAATGGAAAATTTTAAATTATAATTTTTTTTTTTACTCCAAATAACACAGCAACCACCTTTCTGATAGACAGAAACACACACATCGTCAGACACTAACACATGAGAACAAAACACAAAATCACACAGACAAAAGTTAGCTCTTATATATCAAACTCTAAATTATAATGACAGAGAATATCCCTTCTTCTTAAATGCTTGGGGAATATTAACACACACACACACACAATCACCAAACAGTAGTTTACAAAGAAAATCAGTTCAGTTCAGTTCATTTCAGTCGCTCAGTCATGTCCTACTCTTTGCGACCCCATGAATCGCAGCACGCCAGGCCTCCCTGTCCATCACCATCTCTCGAAGTTCACTCAGACTCACGTCCATCGAGTCTGTGATGCCATCCAGCCATCTCATCCTCGGTCGTCCCCTTCTCCTCTTGCCTCCAATCCCTCCCAGCATCAGAGTCTTTTCCAATGAGTCAACTCTTCACATGAAGTGGCCAAAGTACAAAGAAAGTAAGTTCTACTAAATAGAAAGAAATAATTCAATATTCTGTGATCACATTGAAATAAAATTAGAAGCAACTAACAAAAATAAGAAGGCCTTTCTACTTTTATATTAAAAACTTCTGAATTAAAAGAGGAAATACAAACTGAAATTACAGAACGTCTAAAAAATAATAATCTGAAAACACTCATCTAATTATTATGAGATATATTGGTGGCACTAGTTCTTTACCACCAGCCTGCCATTGGAGGAGATGTAAGAGACACAAGTTTGATCCCTGGGTTGGGAAGAGCCCCTGGAGGAGGACATGGACCCACTCCAGTATTCTTGCCTGAAGAATCCTGTGAGCAGAGAAGCCTGGCGGACTACAGTCCATAGGCTCACAGAATCAGACATGACTGAAGCGACTTAGCACATATGCACATTTATAAAGTAGTGATCAGAAAATATCACAGCACCAAATTGTTTAATGGTTAAAATAAAAAAGTGAAAACAGTTAAATACTCAGCTCAGAAAACTACCAAAGGAACAATCAGTTCAGTTCAGTCGCTCAGCCGTGTCAGACTATTTGTGAGCCCATGGTCTGCAGGACGCCAGGCTTCCCTGTCCATCACCAACTCCTGGAGTCCACCTAAACCCATGTCCATTGAGTCGCTGATGCCATCCAACCATCTCGTAGTCTGTTGTCCCCTTCTCCTCCTGCCTTCAATCTTTCCCAGGATCAGGGTCTTTTCAGATGAGTCAGTTCTTCACATCAGGTGGCCAAAGTATTGGAGTTTCACCTTCAGCATCAGTCCTTCCAGTGAAAATTCACAACTGATTTCCCTTAGGATGGACTGGTTGCATCTCACTGCAGTTCAAGGGACTCTCAAGAGTCTTTTCCACAGTTCAAAGGCAACAATTTTCTGGCACTCAGCTTTCTTTATAGTTCACCTCACATCCATAAACGACTACTGGAAAAACGATAGCTTTGACTAGATGGCCCTTTGTTGGCAAAGTAATGTCTCTGCTTTTTAACAGGCTGTCGAGGTTGGTCAGAGCTTTTCTTTCAAGGAGCAAGCATCTTTTAATTTCATGGCTGCAGTCATCATCTGCAGTGATTTTGGAGCGCAAAAAAATAGTCTGTCACTGTTTCCACTGTTTCCTCATCTGTTTGCCATGAAGTGATGGGACCAGATGCCATGATCTTCGTTTTCTGAATGTTGAGCTTTAAGCCAACTTTTTCACTCTCCTCTTTCACTTTCATCAAGAGACTCTTTAGTTCTTCTTCACTTTCTGCCATAAGGGTGGTGTCATCTGCATATCTGAGGTTGTTGATATTTCTCCCAGCAATCTTGATTCCAGCTTGTGCTTCCTCCAGGCCAGTGTTTCTCATGATGTACACTGCATATAAGTTAAATAAGCAGGATGACAGTATACAGCCTTGACGTACTTCTTTCCTGATTTGGAACCAGTCTGTTGCTCCATGTCCAGTTCTAACTGTTGCTTCCTGACCTGCATACAGATTTCTCAAGAGGCAGGTCAGGTGGTCTGATATTCCCATCTCTAGAAGAATTTTCCACAGTTTGTTGTGGTCCACACAGTCAAAGGCTTTAGCATAGTCAATAAAGCAGAAGTAGATGTTTTCCTGGAACTCTTTTGCTTTTTTGATGATACTATGGATGTTGGCAATTTGATCTCTGGTTCCTCTGCCTTTTCTAAAATCAGCTTGAACATCTGGAAGTTCACGGTTCACGTATTGCTGAAGTCTGGCTTGGAGAATTTTGAGCATTACTTTGCTAGTGTGTGAGATGAGTGCAATTGTGCAGTAGTTTGAGCGTTCTTTGCCATTGCCTTTCTTTGGGACTGGAATGAAAATTGACCTTTTCCTGTCCTGTGGCCACTGCTGAGTTTTCCAAAGTTGCTGGCATGTTGAGTGCATCGCTTTCACAGAATCATCTTTTAAGATTTGAAATAGCTCTGCTGGAAGTCCATCACCTCCACTAGCCTTGTTCATTGTGATGCTTCCTAAGGCCCACTTGACTTCACGTTCCTGGATGTCTGGCTCTGGGTTGGTGAAGAACTATGGACGAAGGTTTGTGACATTGTAGAGGAAGCAGGGATCAAGACCATCCCCAAGGAAAAGAGAAGCAAAAAGGCAAAATGGTTGTCTGAGAAGCCCTTACAAATAGCTGTGAATAAAAGAGAAGTGAAAGGCAAAGGAGAAAAGGAAAAGTATACCCATTTGAATGCAGAGCTCCAAAGAATAGGAAGGAGAGATAAGAAAGCCTTCCTCAGCAATCAGTGCAAAGAAATAGAGGAAAGGAACAGTAAAGGAAGCAAAATACTCAAAAGGAAATAATAAAGATAAAAATTGAGGAAGAGATGGTGAAAGAAAAATAGTAAATCCAATCTGTAAACAAACCCTTGCTTTAACAAAAATGAGCAAAAAGGAGAAATAACTAGTGAAATCTTAAACAGGAAAAAGGAAGCAATCAACACAATTAAAAATTGACAAAAAGGAAAGAACCAATGAAAAAGAAGAAAAAAATTTAATAAGATATTTTTAGACTGTACAAAGAAAATCTAGATGAAATGGATAATTTTCAATGGGAACACTTATTATTAAAATGGATCTCATGTNAGTGAAATCTTAAACAGGAAAAAGGAAGCAATCAACACAATTAAAAATTGACAAAAAGGAAAGAACCAATGAAAAAGAAGAAAAAAATTTAATAAGATATTTTTAGACTGTACAAAGAAAATCTAGATGAAATGGATAATTTTCAATGGGAACACTTATTATTAAAATGGATCTCATGTAAGTTAGAAATCCTAAACAGTCCAATTTCCATTAAAAAAAAAGTGTCATAAGTTTTTAAGCACAAAGTCCAAGTAATTTCAAATAGCAATTCAATTAAATCTTCAAAAACCAGGTGGCCCCAATGCTCTATAAATTGTTCTAGCACATTGAAAATGAAGGAAAACTGTCTAATTCCTTATATGAGGTATGTTTAATATTAATATCTAAATGTGATAAAGACAAAAAATTATAGACATGTATCACTCAAATATATTAGATAAAATACTTACAAACAGAATCAACATGAGAAAATAATATGCTGTATCAAAGTGCAACTTATTCTAGGATGCAAGGTTGGTTCAATATTAGTAAACCTAGTAATATCATATGCCATGTTAATAAATCTGAGTGAAAAAGTTCATAATTATCTCCATAGATGCTGAGATGTCTTTTGCAAAATTGGAACACTCAATAAAAACTGAGCTATAAATGACATTTCCTTACCAATAATATATGTATATTTACATATTTTATATATTTATATTATCTAAACATATATGCATATTTAATAAATACATATTCCCCAAAGTACTTTGCCAATCTGATTAATTAGAAATTGAGGATTTACTCAATAAGGAAACAATGGGAAATTTTCACTAAAATCACAAATAAAGCAAAAGATGCCCTTAATATTGTGCAAATGTACTACATAAAATAATCAAGGGAACTCAGTTGGAGGCATAAAAGTTTTTAAATAAAAAGTAAAAAGCATCTCTTTGTGGAAGACATGGTTCAAATAAGCTAATAGTATTTTTTCAATGTTTAAGTCCTGGTTTTGAACATTTTACTTGAGTTATGTAAGTTTTAACATTAAGAAAAGTTGGGTGAAATGTATATAGGAATACCACCATTTTGTAACTTTTTCATAAGACTGAGAGTATTTCAAAATTTTTAAAAATAGATTATTATGTATGTATTATAATCTTAATCCATTGTTTTACAAACATATTTTCCTCTTTTGTAGCTTATAATTTTATTTTGTCTGTAGTATATTTTGATTTTGTCGTTTACCTAATTTTTTCTCTACTTATAAGGTTTTTAGTCTTATGTAAAAAGGCTTTCACTACAACAAACTCATAAAGATAATCTCTTATTTTTTGCTTATTAATTTGATTTTTGTTGTCTGCATATTTACTCCCTCATTAGCCTGCAGAGAACTAATTTTAGTTAGTGGTGACCATCTCTTTTGTTTTGTATTCTATTTTATTACTTTGTTTTTGAATTTTATTGCTTTGTGTTTTCTATTTTTTAATGTTTATTTTATTGTGTGTATTTTTTAAATTGGTTTATAATTTAAACACTTGGATAATTCATATTTAATTTTTCTTTTGTTTGAAGCCATAAAATGTTTTCTAAATACTTGCATTATTTTCATTATACATGCTAGTATGTTATTTGTCTAAATATAGTTTTCATTATAGTATCCTTTTAATCTATGATTGCTGAAAAATGTGAGTTTTAGTTTTTGTATTTTACTTTCTGGAAGCATAATTTTGAAAGAAAAACTTTCTATTTGGGGTTTGTAATTGAACTCCATTATAGTCAAGATAAATTCCTTATCTGTTGGGGAAAATGTTTATTTTCTTTTTGTTGGGTATAGGCAAGATTCAATACCTCTCAATTTATTGTAATTATTCATTGTATTAATTCTTTGCTCTGTTTACTTATTATGTCTATCTATCCGCTCCTCGGGGGAGATATTTTAATACTTTCCAGCATGACAAGGATTTTTCAGTTTCTTCTAGTAACTGAGACAGTATTTGCTGTGTATATTATGAAACTATATTTTCAGAAGCCTGAAAAGTCATGATTGCTATACCTTTTGAGTGACTTAAAAAAAAATCTGTATGTAATATCTGTCAGTGTTTCTTTTAATAAACTTTGCTCCAAAATCTATGTTATATTATATTCACATTTCTATGTCACCTTTGCTTTGGTTAGTAGTTGCCTGTGCTCATAATTTTTGAGGATTTCTTTTAAATAAAAAAAAAAGCATATCTCTGAGTTTCAAATTCAATAGTCTATGTTCCTTAGTCGGGGAAGGCAATGGCACCCCACCCCAGTACTCTTGCCTGGAAAATCCAATGGACGGAGTAGCCTGGTGGGCTGCAGTCCATGGGGTCACTAACAGTCGGACAGACTGAGCGACCTCACTTTCACTTTTCTCTTTCATGCACTGGAGAAGGAAATGGCAACCCACTCCAGTATTCTTGCCTGGAGAATCCCAGGGATGGGGGAGCCTGGTGGGCTGCCGTCTATGGGGTCACACAGAGTCGGACACGACTGAAGTGACTTAGCAGCAGCAGCAGCATGTTCCTTAGTAACTGGCAGGTATAGATTTTTTCCTATTTGTTGTGCTCTACAGTATATTTGAATGCATTTTTGCAATCCTATTTTATATTAACATTTCCACCCTTTTTTAATCTTCTCTTTGAGACACAATTTCTTTTTTTTTTATTCTATTATGCTTTACTTAACAATTGTAAATTCTATTATTTTAATGGTCACCAACAGATTTTTAATATATATATTAAATAAATTTTTAACAGTCTAAACATTACTTAGTATTTATCTCTTCCCCCTCAAATAAAATTCTTAGCTTCTATACACTATCTCCTTCTCTCATGTTATTATTTTATTGCTAAAAGAAAACAAAAAATCCACCGAACAGTCGGCTATTGTTTCCCTTAAAAGTATTCCATTGTCACTATATATGAAAGTTTATTCTCCGGTCATGCTGATTTTTTTGGTCTATTGCTTTTCATCTCCTATTTTTTTTTTTTTATTATTCTATTATGCTTTACTTAACAATTGTAAATTCTATTATTTTAATGGTCACCAACAGATTTTTAATATATATATTAAATAAATTTTTAACAGTCTAAACATTACTTAGTATTTATCTCTTCCCCCTCAAATAAAATTCTTAGCTTCTATACACTATCTCCTTCTCTCATGTTATTATTTTATTGCTAAAAGAAAACAAAAAATCCACCGAACAGTCGGCTATTGTTTCCCTTAAAAGTATTCCATTGTCACTATATATGAAAGTTTATTCTCCGGTCATGCTGATTTTTTTGGTCTATTGCTTTTCATCTCCTATTTTTTTTTTTTTATAATTCATTTTTCTCCTTTTTGTAGTTCTTCCAGCAAGGATCTGTGAGAGTATATGTTGAGAATCCTTGTATTTCTAGGGAAAATAATGTTAGGCTGCTTGTAGAATTTTAGTTCACAATCTTCTGTACTGAGCACTTTGAAGATATTTACTTAAGTGTTTTCCAGATTCTATTTGGTGCTGATGCAAATTCTCCTGTCAGTGTGCTTACTCTGTTGTGAGCTGTCTCTGAGAGCCTTTAGATTTTCTTCCATTTCAGTACAAAGGGTGTACTGTAGCTTTATCTTTAATTCTGCTTGATAGCAAGGACTTTTTAAACTGACATTCCATCTTCAGTTTTAGAAATTCTCAGCCATTCTCCACATATTACTTATTTTCTCAATAGTCTCTATTCTTTCTTGAAGCTTCCTACAAACAGTGTTGAGCATCACATTCTATCATCCCTTTCTTTACTTCACTTTTATATTCTCCATCACTTTAAATTTCTGAGTAACTTTCTGAAGTACTTTCTCAAATTTATCTTCCTAGTTCACTAATTCTGAATTTAGCTGTGATAGTTCTACTACTCAATCTTAAAATGAGATGTTTTCTTTCTTAATGATCGTAAACTTAATTTCTATGATTTCTATTTAATCCTTTTCAATCACTATCTTAGGTCTAGTTTTATAGATACAATGTCCAATTCTATTGCCTTGCAATTTTAAAAACATCTTATTTTAAAGTATTTCAGTGGCCCTTCAGGGAAGCAGTATAACATAATGGTTAAGAGCATACCTCCCTGGAGGAGGAAATGGCAACCCATTCCAGTATTCTTGCCTGGAAAATCCCATGAACAGAGGAGCCTGGTGAGCTACAATTCATGGGGTCGCATCGAGTCGGACACAACCGAGTGCGCACACTAAGAGCAAATACTGCAGAGAGAGAAGTGAAGTGCAAGAGAAAGTCGCTCAGTCGTGTCCGACTCTGTGCGACCCCATGGACTGACTGTACAGTCCATGGAATTCTCCAGGCCAGAATACTGCAGTGGGTAGCCTTTTTCCCAAGAGTTTCCTGGGGTTCCAATCCTGCATTGTGGTCAGGTTTTTATGTTGTCTGCCAGGTTATGCTAGATGGACTGGTTTTATTTTTCCTTTATTTTTTATATGTGTCTATATTTTAAAAATTGGAGTATAATTGCTTTACAATGTTGTGTTACTTTCTGCTGTACAAGGAAGTGAACCAGCTATATGTATACACAGATACCCCTGCTCTCAGAACCCCCATCTTACTCATCTAGGTCAGCACAGGGCACCAAGCTGAGCTCCTGTGCTGTATGCCACAGACCCCTATCTATTTCACACAGGATAGGGTGTTTATATCAAACCTAATCTCCCAGTTTAAACTAGGTCTTATTTTAATTTGCTAAACCTGGAGGATGGAGTAGGGAGATGAACACTTTCGATCTGCATCGCATTTATGAAAGACCTACACTAAAGCAGCAGTATTCCTGAGAGCTGAATTTGTTTGTCTCAGGTTTTAGTTTAGCTGATTGACTGAGAAAATAAATTGAAGCTCACCATTTCTGAGAAGTTGTGGGTGCAGAATGTTAAGAAATTTTCTAGTGAATGGGAGTTGAGGGGATTTCCCAGGTGGCTCAAACAGTGAAGAATCTGCCTGCAATGCAGGAGACCTGGATTCAATCCCTGGATCAGAAAGATCCCCTGGAGAAGATAATTGCTACCTACTCCAGTATTCTTCCCTGGAGAATTCCTTGAGCAGAGGAGTCTAGCAGGCTACAGTCAATGGAGTCTCAAAGACTCAGACACAAATGAGTGACTCGCACACACACACAGAGGAGTTCCACTGAGGAAGAAGCAAAGGCACAGAAGCTATGAAAAGATTCTCACTCACTCTTTCCATTAGGTTCAAGGAAGAATTAGAAGCAGAAATGCAGTATTTTGTTAAATTATTAAATATTTTGGTAACTGAATTGTCGACCTCACTGTATCTAAACACAAGATAATTCATATAGAAACCCTAGGAAGCTCTTATTATATATGTTGAATCAGAGGTAGAATGGAGTTGGGTGCAGACTCCACACTTTTTTGCATCTAGAAGACATTAAAAACAAGGAGTCCTACTTTGTTTCTAAAGGGAACAGACAGTGTAGTTCTGTGAGAGCTGATCTTCTGGTATTAAGCTTATGTAATATTTTTCTTCAAGGTCAGTAGTGGCTGTTAAAAGGGTTGTCCCTTTCCCTGGAGAACAGCATCTTCCCCTGACACATAATTTCTGTTGGAAGAACATTCTGTAAGTCCATGTTCTCACTACAAATATTATCCAACTTAGTAATGAAGGACATTTAAAAAAAAAGCCTTTTTCCTGATCTTTCTGAGACAAAACAGACCTAATTCTCTTTCCACGAAATAAGCAGCATCTTCTAGATGGAGCACTAACCTTTTGATTCTTAATCTCTTATCTTCTACACAAGTGTGTGTGTTGTGTGTTTTTGCCTTTGGTTACCACATCTGGATGAGGGATTTGGATAGATTACTTCTAAGTTCCCTTCCATTTCTAACATGCTAGGCAATGGCGCACCACTCCAATACTCTTGCCTGGAAAATCCCATGGACGGAGGAGCCTGGTAGGCTGCAGTCCATGGGGTCGCTGAGGGTTGGACATGACTGAGTGGCTTCACTTTCACTTTTCACTTTCATGCATTGGAGAAGGAAATGGCAACCCACTCCAGTGTTCTTGCCTGGAGAATTCCAGGGACGGGGGAGCCTGGTGGGCTGCCGTCTATGGGGTCGCACAGAGTCAGACACGACTGAAGTGACTCAGCAGCAGCAGAGCTCTTTAAATCTGGACAATTACAACAATCTGTGTCTCATATCCATACTACAGTAAAAGATACTTGAGGCTCAATAGGGAACACACTTTGTCTTTGGGTTCCCCAAAACACATAGGATGGAGTGCTTCTATCAGTAAATCTGTTACTGAAAATATAAATGAATTAATTAAATAATGATAATACCTCTAAATAGCACAGCTTTGACCAAGGATAGCCTTCATGAGAATTAGAGAAAGAAAGGCCATTCTGGGTGGACAAAGCACCTAACCACACGGCTTTACTGATGGAGCATGAGTTGAGGCTCATCTGAGCCTCCTTTATTGGTCGTGTGCTCTTATGCAGAATACAACCTCTGTGCTGCACTGGGTGGAGCATCATCTTACCTCTCATGAAGCCAGAGGCGCAGGCGCCCTCATAACTCCTTTGTAGGTCTGCATGTAACTGAGGGGACAACTGTCCTGGGAACCATCATGCCACTAACATAAGCATCTAATCCACAACCACAAGGAAATACACAACCTTGTCTGAGTTACTGCTAGGGATCAATATCATCATGCCTCCTATCCCTCTGTACCTCAAGGACCTCCAGAAATAAAGCCTTGCCCTTCATCACTATTAACTTCATACTATTCTGAACCAACCCCTTTTTCCCTTACAGTCTCATCACTGGAATTTCCATATCTCTGACTTTATAAATTGGCTTATTTTCCTTAAGCTTCTTCTCTTACCATTAACTGTAATTTAACTTCTCAAAATCGAGGATTTTTATTTTTGCTATTGTAGTTTTGTTTTGTATCTTCATATCCTGTTTCATTTCCTATTTCTGACTTCAGGGTCAGGAGGTATCTACATTTTCTCCCTTACCATACATTCTTACTTCAAAATTCATATGTTTATGTGCTCTCACAAAATCGTCTGCCCTCTAAGACTCACATCTCCTACATATAATACATTGCAGATGCTGCAAGTTGGCTATATATTACCCATTCTTTATTTTTTTTCTCCAAAGCAGAAAACTGATTTTATATGGAGTATATCCAGATTTTTGAAAAATAATTTAAAAATTCCCTTGAAGCTAAGATTAGCCAAGTCACATGGTTTTATCTAATGTGGTTAAAACAGAAATCAATGGATAGAATTTGCGGGAACTCACTCAAAAAGGAAGCAGACTCAGCTAGATTTCTACTTTTGTCCCCCTCCTTTCCCTTCTTGCTGACTGTTGTGACAACTTCTCTCTAATGTAGCGGGCATTTTGTCCTGATAACCATGAGGCAGCAGGCATGAGGGCAATAGTCAGAAGCTAAAAATGGCTTAAAGAGAAAAAAAAATCCTGTTGGTATCAGCTTCAGTTCAGTTCAGTTTCAGTAGCTCAGTCGTGTCCGCCTCTTTGCGACCCCATGAATCGCAGCACACCAGGCCTCCCTGCTCATCACCAACTCCCGGAGTTCACTCAGACTCACTTCCATCGAGTCCGTGATGCCATCCAGCCATCTCATTCTCTGTCATCCCCTTCTCCTCCTGCCTCCAGTCCCTTTCATCATCAGAGTCTTTTCCAATGAGTCAACTCTTCACATGAGGTGGCCAAAGTACTGGAGTTTCAGCTTTAGCATCATTCCTTCCAAAGAAATCCCAGGGCTGATCTCCTTCAGAATGGACTGGTTGGATCTCCTTGCAGTCCAAGGGACTCTCAAGAGTCTTCAACACCACAGTTCAAAAGGTATCAGCTTAGAGAGTCGATATCCAGACTTCTTGTTGTGAAACAAAAAATAGCTCTTCATTTAGTTGACCCATGTTTGAAGTTAAATAAACGTCTAACTTCTCTAGCTACTCATTCTCTGAGGACTTTGACAGAGGGATCACAGTCTTTCTCTAACATTCTGTTCCTTAATTCATTGTGGTATCTATCAGTATCCAAGTGGTGATGGTGGTGGTCGTGGGGCAATCAACATTTACACCTAAAGATTTTTCAAAACTCATTTATTATTAGCTGTCTCGCTCCACCAAGTACTCACTCAGGATTTTGTCATAAGCCAAAACTGCACTACCCAAAAATCTAAAATCCAAAACTTCTTGTAGAACATTCCTGTTCTACAAGATTAATTGATCAAGCCATCCCATTAAAATAATCTTCTGACTTTGTCAGACCACCAAGCTATTGAACTCTTCACTGTATCACCGACCATAAAATCCCTCCTCTCTTTACTTCCCTACTTTCCCAGGTAAGACTCCATGAACCTGAAGTGTGACCACTCTTTGCAAACACTCTCAACACTGTTGACTCCTGCTCCCTCCAGTGGATTCACAGGGCGAAACCTACATCAAGTTTCACCATACACTTCAACATTCTTGGAAAGAATTCACAGATTTTCAAACAACAGAGGTAGGTTCCACGCTGATTTTGTGATCAGCAACTTCAAATGGGTCCTCAACTGTCCCCAGCAATTCCAGTAGGTTGTTCATTTCCCTACTTGCTGAAATAACTAAAGAATTGTCTTATATCTTCTCTTCAGGGTCCTGCATCTTATTTTATTGTGGGGGGAGAGGAAGAACATCAAGACTCCAGAAACTAACACCTTCATATTTCCCTCACCATGAGATGGTATGAAAAAACCCAAATAAACTTTTGGCCAACCCAATTCTTCCTCTTCATTTAAAGCTCCCAGGGACCTTCCTCCTTCAAATAATCCCCCTCCGTCCTCCTCACCATCAGTCTCTCCCTTCCTATTGGTTCCCTTCCTTTATCATATAACCAAGCTTCAATCTCTCTCTCATCTTCACAAACCTTAAGTAAAGTGACAGGCACTTAAACATGTCCAACTCTGCAATCATGGACTGTAGCCCACCAAACTTCTCTGTCCATGGCGTTCTCCAGGCAAGTGGAGTGGGCTGCCATTCCCTTCTTCAGGGGATCTTCCTGACCAACGGATGGAACCTGGGTCTCCCACGATGCAGACAGATTCTTTACCATCGAGCCATGGGGGAACCTATCCTTGATCTCAACTCCTGCCCACAGCTGCCTCTAACTCTCTCCTTCCCTTTTGGGTCAAAGTTCTTTAAAACAATTTTCTCCACATCCACTCTCCATACTTTCACCTCCTATTTTCTCTTCACATGTATAGTTCCTTTAATATTTTGTCATTGTTTTTTTGAAAATGGGCTTAAGTTTTTTAAAGGCAATATAATATAGCAAATACTCATGATCTAGAATCAACAATTGCTAACACTTTTGTCTTTTTTTTTCCCAGAGTATTTCATGTTTTGTTGTTTTAAGTGAATAAACCATCACAGGTAAAGTGGAAATCCCCTTTACTCTCTTCCCTAGACACTTTTTATTACTTAAAAAGTCATTATGATGTATTTAGTTTACACCCAAATTATTTTTTACTACATATAAATGTGTGCGTGCTAAGTCACTTCAGTCCTGTCTGAATCTTTATGACTCCATAGACTATGGCCCACCACGCTCCTTTGTTCATGAGATTCTCCAGGCAAGAATACTGGAGTGTGTTGTCATGCCCTCCTCCAGGGATCTTCCTGACCCAGGGATCAAACTCACATCGCTTAAGTCTCCTGCATTGGCAGGTGGATTCCTTGCCACTTGCGCCACCTGGAAAGCCTACTACATATACATAAATAAATATACATATATATATATATCTTTTAATGTTTATTTTATATACTATAAAATAAATATATCTATTTATACAAATATATATTCATCCAGTTCAGTTCAGTTCAGTCACTCAGTCATGTCCGACTCTTTGCGACCCCATGAATCGCAGCATGCCAGGCCTTCCTGTCCATCACCAACTCCCGGAGTTCACTCAGACTCACGTCTATCTAGTCGGTGATGCCATCCAGCCATCTCATCCTCTGTCGTCCCCTTCTCCTCCTGCCCCCAATCCCTCCCAGCATCAGAGTCTTTTCCAATGAGTCAACTCTTCGCATGAGGTGGCCAAAGTACTGGAGTTTCAGTTTTAGAGACCTCGGATGAGGGGTAGCTCCTCCCGGCCGCCACTGACCTCAGACACAGGGTAGCTCCTCCCGGCCGCTCCTGCACCGTCGCAGCCTGGCACTCTAGGTTGCTGCCCCTGACCTCGGACGTCGGGTAGCTCCTCTCGCCCACGCTTAGTGCGCCGGCCCGGCTCTCGCAAGCGGCCCGCGCTCAGTGTGCCCAAGTCTATGCCCTGACCAGTAGTGCTGAGGAAGCTAAAGTTGAATGATTCTATGATGACCTACAAGACCTTCTAGAACTAACACCCTGAAAATTTGTCCTTTTCATTATAGAGGCCTGGAATGCAAAAGTAGGAAGTCAAGAAATACCTGGCTGCTGAGTCACTTCAGTCGTGTCCGACTCTGTGCGACCCCACAGACGGCAGCCCACCAGGCTCCCCCGTCCCTGGTATTCTCCAGGCAAGAACACTGGAGTGGGTTGCCATTTCCTTCTCCAATGCATGAAAGTGAAAAGTGAAAGGGAGGTTGCTCAGTCGTGTCCGACTCTCAGCAACCCCATGGACTGCAGCCTACCAAGCTCCTCTGTCCATGGGATTTTCCAGGCAAGAGTGCTGGAGTGGGGTGCCACTGCCTTCTCCAAGAAATACCTGGAGTAACAGGCAAATTTGGCCTTGGAGTACAGAATGAAGCAGGTCAAAGGCTAATAGAGTTTTGTCAAGAGAACACACTGGTCACAGCAAACACCCTCTCCAACAACACAGGAGAAGACTACACATGGACATCACCAGATGGTCAACACGGAAATCAGATTGATTATATTTTTTGCAGCCAAAGATGGAGAAGCTCTATACAGTCAGCAAAAACAAGACCAGGAACAGACTGTGGCTCAGATCATGAACTCCTTATTACCAAATTCAGACTTAAATTGAAGAAAGTATGGAAAACCACTAGACCATTCTGGTATGACCTAAATCAAATCCCTTACGATTATACAGTGGAAGTGACATATAGATTCAAGGGATTAGATCTGATAGAGTGCCTGAAGAACTATGGACGGAGGTTCATAACATTGTACAGGAGGCGGTGATCAAGACCATCCCCAAGGAAAAAAAATGCAAAAAGACAAAATGGCTGTCTGGGGAGGCCTTAAAAATAGCTATGAAAAGGAGAGAAGTGAAAGGCAAAGGAGAAAAGGAAAGATATCCCCATTTGAATGCAGAGTTCCAAAGAATAGCAAGGAGAGATAAGAAAGCCTTCCTCAGTGATCAATGCAAATAAATAGAGGAAAACAACAGAATGGGAAAGATTAGAGATCTCTTCAAGAGAATTAGAGATACCAAGGGAACATTTCATGCAAAGATGGGCACAATAAAGGACAGAAATGGTATGGACCTAACAGAAGCAGAAGATATTAAGAAGAGTCGGCAAGAAGACACAAAAGAATTGTACAAAAACGATCTTCATGACTAAGATAATCATGATGGTGTGATCACTCACCTAGAGCCAGACATCCTGGAATGCAAAGTCAAATGAGCCTTAGGAAGCATCACTACAAACAAAGCTGGTGGAGGTGATGGAATTCCTGCTGAGTTATTTCAAATCCTAAAAGATGACGGCAAGAAGACACAAAAGAATTGTACAAAAACGATCTTCATGACTAAGATAATCATGATGGTGTGATCACTCACCTAGAGCCAGACATCCTGGAATGCAAAGTCAAATGAGCCTTAGGAAGCATCACTACAAACAAAGCTGGTGGAGGTGATGGAATTCCTGCTGAGTTATTTCAAATCCTAAAAGATGATGCTATGAAAGTGCTGCACTCAATATGCCAGCAAATTTGGAGGCTTTTTAGTTCCTCTTCACTTTCTGCCATAAGGGTAGTGTCATCTGCATATCTGAGGTTATTGATATTTCTCCCGGCTATCCTGATTAAGCACTGTACAAAAAAGATCTTCACGACCCAGATAATCACGATGGTGTGATCACTCAGCTAGAGCCAGACATCCTGGAATGTGAAGTCAAGTGGGCCTTAGAAAGCATCACTAAGAACAAAGCTAGTGGAGGTGATGGAATTCCAGTTGAGTTATTTCAAATCCTGAAAGATGATGCTGTGAAAGTGCTGCACTCAATATGCAAGCAAATTTGGAAAACTTAGCAGTGGCCACAGGACTGGAAAAAGTCAGTTTTCATTCCAATCCCAAAGAAAGTCAATGCCAAAGAATGCTCAAACTACCACACAATTGCACTCATCTCACATGCTAGTAAAGTAATGCTCAAAATTCTCCAAGCCAGGCTTCAGCAATACATGAACTATGAAATTCCTGATGTTCAAGCTGGTTTTAAAAAAGGCAGAGGAACCAGAGATCAAATTGCCAACATCCGCTGGATCATCAAAAAAGCAAGAGAGTTCCAGAAAAACATCTATTTCTGCTTTGTTGACTATGCCAAAGCCTTTGACTGTGTGGATCCCAATAAACTGTGGAAAATTCTTCAAGAGATGGGAATACCAGACCAGCTGACCTGCCTCTTGAGAAATCTGTATGCAGGTCAGGAAGCAGCAATTAGAACTGGACATGGAACAACAGACTGGTTCCAAATAGGGGAAGGAGTACATCAAGGCTGTATATATATATATCCACAAATAATCTAAATCTAGTTTTATGTGTTTATTTTAAAATATACATAAAATGGAATGATTCTGAGACTTTTTAAAAATCAGATTTAGACTTTTGAGGTTTCTCATGTTGATTCATATTTATTTACATCATTCACTGTAAATATTCCATCATGTGTGTTCCAAAATCACTTATTTGAGAGGCTGCATTGTATGGTAATTAGGATCAGGGACTCTGGAACTAGGCTGCTTGGATTTATTCCATGCACCTGTCACATCCTAACTGTGTGACTTTAGGCAAGTTACGTTAACTCTCTGACATCAGTCACTCCATCTCTAAGATGTAGGCAGTACACACAGCTGCATTCTTTAATCAGATGAGGGTTAAATGAGTTACCTTTGTGAAGCGCCTAGTTCCTTCATGGCTTAGAACAAGCATGCAATGCTGGTGTGACTGTAGGAAAGCAGATGGCACTCTCAAATTAGGATAATTGGACAAGGGCTTCCTTATGCAAGGCTAATTATAGAAGTGTAGGCAGAGAAGGGAAGGGGTTAGGAACAGGACAGTAAGCCACTGGCAGCAGGAGGGCCTGTTAGTACTGCTGGGCCAGAACAAAAATAAATGTATCATTAAGAAACAGATTGTTACAAATGAATTGAAATCTGGCTCTGCTCCCTTCTCAGTCTTCTTCCTTCTCTATTTCAAGGGAACTGCTAATAGACCTTTGGTTTGTATCCAAACAATATTTTAAAACTTTTATATAGACATATATGCAGATACCTAAACCTGCTTGAAGAAAGAGGTCCCCAGAACCCAGGGTAGAGTTGTGTGATAGAGGTTTCCTTCTAAGAGGAGCAGAGTCCTTCCACTGAAGGACACAACTTGGACTGCCTTCAAAGGGAGGGAACCACAGAACTATATACTCTGACCTCTTTCTTGTCTCTTCCATCAGTCTCTTTCCAAGGTTCTATATTGGCCAGACACATTCAGAAGCCAAAGGGAAAGGAAGTCTCTTCTTTAAGGGCCAGTCTTCCAGGGCAGATTGCGTTTGGAAAGTGAGTAGAGTAAGCAAATGGTTTACTGGATTTGTCCTTCCTTCCCTTCCTCCTGTCTGTAAGGATGACCTGATACTGGAAGCAGAGTAACCATCATGCAACCTTGAAACAACCATCATGAGAACAGAAGCACAAGCTAAAGATGGTTTAGTGGAAGGGAAACGAGTCTGTGTCACTGTTGACATCGCAGGGTCATTATGTCAATCCGGATAGCCTTCACCAAACTTCCTGCTATTTAAGAAAATACGAAACCTATAATTAATTAATTGTAGAACTGGAAATTTTATTTCTTTTCTCCAAAATTTAAATTCACAGTCTGTTCAACACAGATTTTTAAAAATTATTTTGTGCTTTTTAAAGATAGTATTTTATTGAAATATAGTTGATTTACAATATTAATTTCTGCTATACAGCAGAGTGATTCAGTGATAACTATATACACATTCTTTTAAAATCCTTAATTTATTTAAGTGACTGTTTGAGATTAAATGGAACAACTACCCTTAACCCTGCTTCCTTGGTGGATCGGTGGTAAAGAATCCACCTGCAGTGCAAGAGACACAGGAGACACCAGTTCCATCTCTGGGTCAGTAAAATCCCTTGGAGGAGAGCATAGCAACCCACTCCAGTATTCTTGCCTGGAAAATCCCATTGACAGAGGAGATGGGCTGACTATAGCCCATTGGGTCACAAAGAGTCAGACACAATTTAGCAATTAAAAAGTAACACTTACCCTCACCCTCCTGGTGCTGTGCTGTGCTTAGTTGCTCAGGCATGTCAGACTCTTTGCAACCTCATGGACAGTAGCCCACAAGGCTTCTCTGTCCATGGGATTCTCCAGGCAAGAATATTGGAGTGGGTTGCTGTGACCTCCTCCAGGGGATTTTCCCAACCCAGGGATAGAACTCAGGTCTCCTGCATTGCATGTGGATTCTTTACTGTCTGAGCCACCCAGGAAGCCCAAGAATACTGGAGTGGGTAGCCTATCCCTTCTCCAGGGGATCTTCTCAGCCCAGGAATCAAGCCCAGGTCACACAGATTTTTAAAAATTATTTTGTGCTTTTTAAAGATAGTATTTTATTGAAATATAGTTGATTTACAATATTAATTTCTGCTATACAGCAGAGTGATTCAGTGATAACTATATACACATTCTTTTAAAATCCTTAATTTATTTAAGTGACTGTTTGAGATTAAATGGAACAACTACCCTTAACCCTGCTTCCTTGGTGGATCGGTGGTAAAGAATCCACCTGCAGTGCAAGAGACACAGGAGACACCAGTTCCATCTCTGGGTCAGTAAAATCCCTTGGAGGAGAGCATAGCAACCCACTCCAGTATTCTTGCCTGGAAAATCCCATTGACAGAGGAGATGGGCTGACTATAGCCCATTGGGTCACAAAGAGTCAGACACAATTTAGCAATTAAAAAGTAACACTTACCCTCACCCTCCTGGTGCTGTGCTGTGCTTAGTTGCTCAGGCATGTCAGACTCTTTGCAACCTCATGGACAGTAGCCCACAAGGCTTCTCTGTCCATGGGATTCTCCAGGCAAGAATATTGGAGTGGGTTGCTGTGACCTCCTCCAGGGGATTTTCCCAACCCAGGGATAGAACTCAGGTCTCCTGCATTGCATGTGGATTCTTTACTGTCTGAGCCACCCAGGAAGCCCAAGAATACTGGAGTGGGTAGCCTATCCCTTCTCCAGGGGATCTTCTCAGCCCAGGAATCAAGCCCAGGTCTCCTGCGTTGCAGGCAGATTCTTTACCAGCTGAGCTACCATGGAAGCCTCACCCTCCTGGTATCTCCTTCTTAATCTCAATGCCTTTTAACTCTTGGCTCACAATTTCCTTAACAACACTGTAACTGGTTCTTGTTATCATTCATTATGACCTCAATATTCATGTGACATTTCCAGGCAACATTCAGTATTTTTTGAGAAGGGTGGAAAGAGGTTCTGGAGGGAAGGATCTAAGATATCAAGCACTGTCCACCCTTGTACATTCACTCTTGTCCTTAATCTAGGAGAAAAGTTTATGAGCTGAACACAGGGTACAAAATCCTATCAGCTGCCATATTATCATGGGAAGAGGTCAATTCATTATTCTCTGACATATAACATAAAATGTTATTTGACATTTACGTGGTTTTACATTAGAAACCAGTGTATTGCATGAATATATGTCATTATCACACACCACCTTTGATATACAAGGTAATCTTGGATGAACGGGCAACGCTGTATGGCATGTTACAGTGATAAATAGGGCATTTTGTAAGACTTTCAGTGATAGTGCCGGCAGAAATGCTGCGGCAGTAAAGGTAAACCCATACCGGAATATTGGTCTGTCTCTGAATCAAAATGCTGCTCTCCCTCCCTTCTACCAGTTACAGTAAATGACCATTTCAGAGGATCAGCGTTGGCCTCTAACTTTGACAAATTGAATATTTTCTCTCTGCATTTGGAAAAGATAGTATGCTTCAACGCGCATATTCAAAAATGCCATCTTTACCACCTATATTCATTTGAACTCTAAACTTATTGTAGACACATTAAAAAAAATAAACCTGAGGGATTATGCCATTTGCATTATCTGACTGAAGAAAGCATAAATAATCTTTGAAAAGGTCTTAAGTTCCCTGCTTTCTACCTGGAGGTTCATCTTTTTCCTTTTTTTTTTTTTTTTCCATTAGCTTATTCATCAGTGGAGCAGTGGAAGCAAATCTGATTGGCTCGATTCCTAGGCATGGATTAGTATGGGTACATAAGGGCAAGAGATCTCATATGTGGCCCCTGCCTCCACGTGATAAGCTGACTTAAGCAAGACATGATCTTTTCGTGTATCCCAGCCTCATCTTTCATATCTCTTTTTGATCCCAGGCTTGTTTGCAGGGTCTTTTGAGGTAGGACGTCTCTTGGGGCTGAGGTTTCTTCATGTCCTTATTCTCCATTTTGTTCTTTCCTCCTTTCTTCTCATCTCTTCTTTCTACTATCTCATCTCCTCTCTCCTTTTTTCCTCCTGTTATCTCATATATCCTTCTTTTGATGGGATTCAGGACGTGATAGCCCAAAATACGGCTCCTTGGCATACTGAATAAGCTGAAGATGTCTGAGAAACTGGCAGAAGGAAGACAGTCTCTTTGACTCTCCTTCTCCCTTTCTCCCCTGAAGTAGGTCATAGGACCCTCATATGAAAAGTGCCCTGCCTGTTCATGAGGAAAGGAGTCTCCTATTTATAAGATGGAGGGACACCAATCAGAACCCAAAGGAATGGGCCTTGCAGATTTCTCCCCACTTACACCACTTGGCTCATGCTGTTTGACCTATCATATTTCTCCATGCCTTTCTGCTCTTCATCAAATCCAACATAAAAATACTCAAGTTTAGCCGATTCTTCAGATCTTCATTTCCTTAGGAAGGATCCCTTGTCACATAAAACATGTGCTAAATAAATTTGTAGGTCTTCCCCATTAATCTGTTTTTGTGTAAAATCAGTTCAATTTTCAGACCTAGTCAGAGACTCTAAGAGAGTCAAGGAAAACTTCTTCTTCTTCTACACTAGTCATTCTTGCCTCTGTCTTTCCTCTTTCTAGCTCCATTTGACCTCATGATAAGATGGTGTTACCCTCATAAATCAAGTCCACAGGATACCTTACTAGTTTCTTCTCTTCCTGTTCTTTCCTCTCTAGTGTATATCTGTGTGGATAGGAGCTTTAAAAATCCAACTTTTTCTTCTTAAATTACTTTATCTATATGGCCAGCCAAAGAATGGTAAAATCCAATATTTAAAATGTTCTTAACCAGGTCTTTAACAAAATTTTTATTGATGAATCAAGAACTTGTAAAGTTATTAACAGACTAGTACTCCTGGGGTCCTTTCTGCTAGTGATTTTGAAAAGGCTGGCAAAGGTAGTAGAATTTGCCAGAGTATTTTTTTGACAACCCTCAGTCTTTTGCTCATAATTGTCCTAAATCTCCATTTCGACATGAATAAATACAGGTAATTTATACCTTAATAATGGTATAAGTATAGGTTTCCTGTTTCATAGTGTGTATATTTTAAACCCATTCTCTAATTGCTTTCTGAAAGATTTTTGTTGTTGTTATTGCTAATAGTTCATGCATTAGTGAACAATGAGGAAAATTTCTGGTGATGATATTATGAGAAAATTAAGTAGGGTCACCTATTTCATCACTAATGGATGTCAGGCAAATTCTTCACTGTCATCACCTGTAGTAAAACAGAAGGGAAAATCTCTCTCTAACAAAAACCTCCCCATGCAGTTCTTCTTCAGCAATACTACCACCTCATATACAATCCACTGCACTCAGAATATACCACAGTTTTGAGGAAACAAATTTGTTTTTACTATAACATAAGAGTATTTCAAAATCCAAACTGAATATGGGTGAGGTAAATCATATATGTGGATTTACCTGGTTTAGTTCTATTAGTTCAGTTGGGAACACTGTACTCTCATCAGATGACCCTGAAATCATGCCAGGTGAATCACTGTCCAGAGGTCTCTGTGAAGCTAATCAGTTCTTCAAATGCCCAGACACAATTCAGGTAAGAAAGGACAGATAATTCAAGCCATAAAGGAAGATTCACTCTCAGAAAATTTACATCTAATTCAGGGCTGTTCCTGAAATAACTGTGTTCTTCATAAAAAGCTGGACATCACAGTTGGTTAAGGAGTGTAGGCTCTACTGCTGGTTCCCGAACGAAAAGTTTAGGATATTTACAGTTCCCATTTCACAAAGTTATTCAGAGGCTTCATTGTTTTTCAGTCACTCAGTCTTGTCTGACTCTTTGTGACCTCATGGACTGCAGCACTCCAGGCTTCCCTGTCCAGCACTATCTCCCAAAGCTTGCTCAGACTCATGTCCACTGAGCTGGTGATGCCATCCAACTTTTCATTGCCCTCTTGTCCTCCTGCCCTCGTTCTTTGCAGCATCAGGATCTTTTCCAATGATTCTGTTGTTCCCACCAGGTGGCCAAAGTGTTGGAGCTTCAGCTTCAGCATCAGTCCTTCTAATGAATATTCAGGCCTGATATCCTTTAGGATTGACTGATTTCATCTCCTTGCCGTCCATGAGACTCTAAAAAGTCTTCTCCAGCACCATGGTTCAAAAGCATCAGTTCTTTGGTGCTCAGCTTCTTTATGAACCAAGACACATCCACACATGCTGCTGCTGCTGCTAAGTTGCTTCAGTCGTGTCTGACTCTGTGCAACCCCATAGACAGCAGCCCACCAAGCTCTGCCTTCCCTGGGATTCTCAAGGCAAGAACACTGGAGTGGGTTGCCATTTCTTTCTCCAGTGCATGAAAGTGAAAAGTGAAAGTGAATTCGCTCAGTCGTGTCTGACTCTTAGCGACCCCATGGACTGCAGCCCACCAGGCTCCTCCATCCATGGGATTTTCCAGGCAAGAGTACTGGAGTGGGGTGCCATTGATGTCTCTGCTTCTTAATATACTCTCTAGGTTCATCACAGCTTTTCTTCCAAGGATCAAGCATCTTTTAATTTCATGGCTGCAGTCACTATCTGCAGTGATTTTGAAACCCAAGAAAATAAAGTGTGTCACTGTTTCCATTTTTTCCCTATCTATTGCTATGAAGTGATGGGACCAGATGCCATGATCTTGGTTTTTGGAATGTTGAGTTTTAAACCAAAATTTTTACTCTCCTCTTTCACTTTCATCAAAAGGCTCTTTAAAATCTCTTCATTTTTTGCCATAAGGGTGGTGTCGTCTACATATCTGAGGTTATTGATGTTTCTCCCAGCAATCTTGATGCCAGTGTGTGCTTCATCCCGCCCAACATGTTGCATGATATACTTTGCCTCGTTGTTGTTGTTCAGTCTCTCTGTAATGTCTAGCTCTTTGCGACCCCATGGACTACAGCACACCAGGCTTCCCTGCCCCTCACCATCACCCAGAGCTTGCTCAAACTAACGTCTATTGAGTCGGTGATGCCATCCAACCATCTCATCCTCTGACATCCCCTTCTCCTCCTGCCTTCAATCTTTCCCAGAATCACGGTCTTTTCCAATGAGCTGGCTCTTCGCATCAGGTGGCCAAAGTATTGAAGCTTCAGCTGTAGCATCAGTCCTTCCAATGAATATTTAGGATTGATTTCCTTTAGGAATGACTGATTTGATCTCTTTGCTGTCCAAGGGACTCTCAAGAGTCTTCTCAAGCACCACAGTTCAAAGGCATCAGTTCTTCAGCACACAGCCTTTTTTTTTTTATTATCCAGCTCTCACATCCATACATGACTACTGGAAAAACCATAGCTTTGACTATAGGGATCTTTGTTGGCAAAGTAACGTCTCTGATTTTTTTTTTCAAAAATTGAATGAGTAGTTATTGTTCCAGAAGGTACATTGCTTTTTATACATATTTCATAAAAATACAGGATTTTACACATCTTCCATATTTTGCTATTTGTTTAAAGAATGTTTCTTCTAGGTTTGTCATTACTTTTCCTCCAAGGAGCAAGCATAGTAACGTCTCTGATTTTTTTTTTCAAAAATTGAATGAGTAGTTATTGTTCCAGAAGGTACATTGCTTTTTATACATATTTCATAAAAATACAGGATTTTACACATCTTCCATATTTTGCTATTTGTTTAAAGAATGTTTCTTCTAGGTTTGTCATTACTTTTCCTCCAAGGAGCAAGCATATTTAAATTTCATGGCTGCAGTCACCATTCACAGTGATTTTGGAGTCTAAGAAAATAAAGTCTGTCACTGTTTCCAATGTTTATCCTATCTATTGGCCACGAAGTGATGGGATCAGATTCCATGATCTTAGTTTTTTGAATGTTGTTTTAAGCCAGCTTTTTCACTCTCCTCTTTCATTAAGTGCCTCTTTAATTCCTCTTCACTTTCTGCCTTAAGGATAGTGACATCTGCATGTCTGAGGTTATTGATATTTCACCCAGCAATAGAGAATGATTCCAGCTTGTGTTTCATCCAGCCTGGCATTTCTCATGATGTTCTCTATATAAAAGTTAAATAAACAAGGTGACAGTACACGGCCTTCACGTTCTCCTTTACCAATTTTGAAAACAGTTCATTGTTCCATGTCCGGTTCTAACTTTTGCTTCTTGACCTGCATACAGATTTCTCAGGAGGCAGGAAAGGTGATCTGTTATTCCCATTTCTTGAGGAATTTTCAACAGCTTGTTGTGATCCACACGGTCAAAGTCTTTGGGGTAGTGAATGAAGCAGAATTAGATGTTTTTCTGGAAAATCTTTTTTTCTATGATCCAATGGATGTTGGCAATTTGATCTTGGCTTCCTCTGCCTTTTGTAAATCCAACTTATACATCTGGAATTTCTCAGCTCACACACTATCGAAGCCTAGCTTGAAGGATTTTGAGCATTACCCTGCTAGCATGTGAAATGAGGGCAATTGTGCAGTAGTTTGAACATTGTTTGGCATTTCCTTTCTTTGGGACTTGAATGAAAACTGACCTTTTCCAGTCCTGCGGCCAATGTTAAGTTTTCCAAATTTGCTGGCATATTGAATGAAGCACTTTCACAGCATCATCTTTTAAGATTTGAAATACACAGCTGAAATTCCATAGTCTCCATTAGCCATGTTCGTAGTAATGTTCCCCAAGGCCCACTTAACTTCACACCCTAGGATGTCTGGCTTTAGGTGAGTGATCACACCATCATGGTTATCAGGGTCATTAAGTCCTTTTATGTATTGTTCTTCTGTGTAGAATCAATTACAGTAATACAAGTTAAATATAACATCATGCCTGGCACAAAATAATGGCTTATTAAATGTTAGTGATTGTTATTCACAACTTTGTACAAAAACAGAAGTAAGTGCATTAGTCGCCAATAAAACCAAAATATTATAGAAACATTTTGTTTCAATATCTTATAGGCATCTGTACACACTTATACGTACACTAAAAATTTTTTGAAATAAACAACGTATTGAACCCTAACAAGCATTTCGCTCTATATGTTCCTCTGTTTTATTTAGCAAGCAATTTAATAAAATGAGAGAATCATTAAGACAGAAATGCCACGCTGTTTACCTTTTTCTGCTTTGGCAGTTGATCCTGTGTTTTGTCTTTTTTTTTTTTTTTCCCCCACTTACTTTTTCCACTCCCAATCTCTTACTCCTGATTCTACTAATATATTTTGATTCTCTAGATTTTCTGAGAAAATTTCAAGGAATATTTATTTATATGTCTTACATTCTTTGGCGGGTAAAACCAGTCACAATTTCAGTTCCGTTCAGTCACTCAGTCATGTCCAACTCTTTGCAACCCCGTGGAATGCAGCACACCAGGCCTCTCTGTCCATCACCAACTCCTGGAGCCTGCTCAGACTCATGTCCATCGAGTTGGTGATGCCATCCAACCATCTCATCCTCTATCGTACCCTTCCCCTTCTCCTCCTGCCTTCAATCTTTCCCAGCATCAGGGTCTTTTCCAATGAGTTGGCTCTTTGCATCACGTGGCCAAAATATTGACGCATCAGCTTCAGCATCAGTCCTTTCAATGAATATTCAGGACTGATTTCCTTTAGGATTGACTGGTTGGCTCTCCTTGCAATCCAAGGGACGCTCAAGAGTCTTCTCCACAGTTCAGAAGCATCAATTCTTTGGCTCTCAGTTGTCTTTATAGTCCAACTCTCACATTCATACATGACCACTGGAAAAACCATAGCTTTGACTAGACAGACCTTTGTTGGCAAAATAATGTCTGTGCTTTTTATTATGCTGTCTAGGTTGATCATAGCTTTTAGTTACAATTTATGATCCAATAGATGCCACAATTGTTATGGGAACGACAGAAAAACAGCATTTATGACAGAGCCAACTAACAAAAAAGAAAATATCTCCTCTTTTTCTCCTGAAAAGACCAAGAGTACAGTGGTCAGGTGATCTTTTCTCTTCCTTTGATTCTATAAAGATTTAATGAGTCTTTGTTGCATACCTACCAATTCTCTTAGTTGCTTACAATTTTATGTGTTAAAAA